>JBBPBX010000327.1:91697-127451 GCA_038048925.1 Garcialebias charrua
TATATATATATATATATCAAAGTCAAATTTATTGTCAGAACTGCAATATGTACAGGACATACACAGGATTGAAATTGCGTTTCTTAAGAGCGGCTTGAAGACCTTTCTTTTCAACCGAGCATACTCTGCCTCCTCATGAATCTACTTTTGATCTTAGTTGATACTGTTATTGATTTTACTTGTTTTACTTGTTTTATTGACATTTAATTCTGTTGCACTTTGTAGCACTTTGAGATTTTCATTAATGAAAAGTGCGTTATAAATTGAATTCATTATTATTATTATTATCATTATTAATAAATATAGTTGAAATGTCAAGAGACACTGCATTTTATTTAACAACAAATCCCTAAATTTAACACCATTACACTTGATTGATTGATTTCAATTTCTTACAAATTAAACTCTTCGGCAAATTTAATTGTAAACAACAGACATTAGTAATGAGTTGACAGTATTACATTTATCTGTAGGCTCTTAGCTTAAAAATTTAGTTACCAGCTTAAAATGAGATAGGGGAAGGAGGAAAGAGGAGGAGAGGAAGAAATAGTTTAAAGGAAATTAAGAATCTTGAGTATATGACCAGAAATGACACTTTGCATCAGACTTCTGCTGAATCCCAGGTACGTTTGTAAACAGCTGACTCATTACCTTTAAGACAACAGCCTGGTAAGAGAAGACACCAGCCTTTCAGATGCACAGAGTCCTTGCAGGTCCGGTGCGCCCAAACTAGATCGTTTACTTTCAACGTCTCATGGGGTCCGCATGGATCATCAGAAATTGTGGCAACTCCTTGTTGACTTCAAGAAAAGACGTTCCTCAAAGGAAAGTTCATTAAGAACTTTGAGCTTTTAGCTCTGTTGAATTTATAACGGCATGTTGTAAATTATTGGCTGATAAACCAGTCTTTGACTTATGACTGCAGTTTATCCAGCTGTGAGAGAAAAGACATGATAGCTCTTGCTGTCCATTCAGACTGAACTATCAAGGGAGTGAACACTTTTTACCAAAAGTGTTGACATCAAATATTCAGTCTCCTGATTGGTCGTGGACCATTGGAAGGGAGTTAGAGTCACGTCAAAGAGTTCACTTTGACGTTATCAGGATTCAAGGTGAAAGTGGAAGCAGCCAGAAACAGAAATAAATTGTTTGGAGGAAGACAGGGAGTTCTGGAGCCAATCTCCTAACAACAACTGATTAACTGTATTCCTATTTCTAAACAAAACTGCCAGGCCACTCCGACCCGGGCCTTTACCTTTCACACAGTTCTTGAGCACCATCGTTGGTGCAGAATAAAAATGTGATTGCAAAACATATTGTAAAGTACAACAACTTTTCATATGAATACACAGGTGATGCTTAGATTACATTTGTATTAGAACATAATTAAAGAATAAAAATAGTCTCTTTATGAGTGAATATGTTCTTTGATTCAAACTAAATGTGTTCTTTGATTCAAACTAAAAAGGACTAAACTATGTTAATGTCTGTTTTACTGAAAGTATCAGTAAAAGTATCATTGGGACCGTTACCGCATATCAAGTAGACCAAGGTTAGGTCCACTACAGTCCCCCCTTTTAGGAGTCATTGCCCATCCATGGGGATGAGTTCCAACACGAAAGGATACTACCAAATGTCTCTGATCTTGATGTAATCCAGCAAATGAGAGGAAAGATAATCAAAAGTAATTCCCATAATGTTTGTTGGTAATTCCATACTGTTTGTAGGTAATCCCATCGCAGCAAACTTAGTCTGTTATCCCTTGGAAAACAAAGTTTATAATCCACAGCGGTAATTCCACAGCAGTAATTCCACAGCGATTAGACTTGTTGGTTGATCAGCAACAATTGTTTTGTAACAGCATGTAGAGGGGATCCCTCGATTGATGCAATTGAGGTGACCCTTGGATGAAGGTTGAAGACCAACGTTGGAGTTACAGGTCCCCACGTCGAAGGTTGTTGGCTGGATGGTTTCCAGTCAGTGCCACTCTGGTTCTATGTGTCATGCAATTAAGTGGTTTTTAGTAGGGATGCACCGATCCACATTTCTCACTTCCGATCCGATCCGATACTTAAAAACTGGGTATCTACCGATACCGATACTTTTCCGATCCGATACTGTTCAGGTATGTGAATCTGTATAATGACATTTTTGTGCTGAGACTATAAAGTTATGTGTATTTTGAAATGTTTTTTATACTATAAAGACTATACTATTAACGTTTGTGAGTTTCCTGTTGTAAGGCTCAAGAGTGTCTTCATTGGTTTTAACTCACACAATGTTAAGACAGCAGTCACAGAATATGATGGAACACAAGTGCTCTTTGAAGCTGGATCGGAAATATCGGCAGGTTGGATCCGATATCCGATACTTAAATTATGCTGGTATCGGATACCGATACCGATACTGGATCGGATCTGCCCCATCCCTAGTTTTTAGGTGGGCTTATGATTGGGATTTTACATTAAGCCTTACCTATATGCACCTGGTGTATAAGCTATCATGATTTAGATCAGCTACAATTACCAATTAAGGGGTGGGTCATGCTGTAAAATTTTGATATAGGGATCTATACCTATAGAAGGTTCAGGAGGGCTTCTGTAACGAAGGCTTCTTCTTCCAAACTATTCCTCCATTCATTACTTAGTTTAGGCTAAACTAAAATAGAAAATGAAAATATAGTTTGGTCTAAATTCTGTTGTCCTTTTAGACGACAACGTAGTTTTTTGGTTTTCCTTTAAAAAAAAAGGAGTCTTTGACGAGACTTATTTTACAAATTTTAGGTAATCTCTCAAACAGAATTCTTAGAGTAAGCTAAATTTGGAAAGTTGTGAGATCAGTGTAGATTATAGTACCTAAGGTAGCAGTAATATAAAATGGCTCTTCAACGATTGAGATTTAACAAAACAAACTGCATGTTGGCATAGTTAAATCCATATCATTCATTAACCAATGTTAATACAAAACCTTTTTTGGCTGAGAGTGTTCAGAACCAAAACAATATCTCAAATTTGGGCAGCACGGTGGCACAACTGGTGGAGGTGCTACCTCTCAGCGAGCATGTCCCCAGTTCAAATCCCGGTCCGGGGGCCTTTCTGGTTGGAGTTTGCATGTTCTCTCCGTGCATGCGTGGGTTTTCTCCGGGTCCTCCGGTTTCCTTCCACAGTCCAAAAACATGCATGTTAGGCTGATTGGTAACTCTAAAATTGACTCTGGGTTGAGTGAGACAGGTCCCTCTTGTAAATGAGTCCCCGTGGCTCAATGAGGCGAACCTGTATAAATAAAGGTTGAATGAAAAATAATGACAACAGTAATGACTAAACAACAAGGAAACAATGTTTCACTGCTTTGACACACTCTTGTAGTCAGATTCCAAAATGCAACACACAAGAAAAACACGTCTCAACTTTATAACTGTAGGATATTTAGGGGGTCAGTACTAACTTGACACCCTTTACCTTAATTATTTACTTATTCAGATTGAATAGTAATTTACGGATTCTTTTTTTTTTCAGTTTACCCAATATTTCTGTGATCAGTTTATGATGGACAAATAAACCATGAAGTGACCAATAGATGTTGATTTTAGTTGGTATGCCAGGAGACACTATCTTTTATTTAAAATAAATCAACTAAAATTACATCATTACACTTGATTGACAGATTTCACTTTCTTGCAATTTAACACACATCAGCACACTTAAATTGTAACAACAGACCAGTGTTGGGTGTAACGCGTTACTTAGTAACGCGTTACAGTAATGCCATTACATTTTTCAGTAACGTAGTAGTGTAACGCACTACTTTGAAAATGCCTGTAATATATTACAGTTACTAACAAAACCTTACATTCGTTACTTGCGTTACAATCAGGACCTTTCGGAGAATAGTTTTATTTATTTATTTTACCTTTCGGAGAATAGTTGTGGGACGAGGACGACGGAGCAGACCATAGACATTATATATAGATATTGTAATGACGCCAACACTGCAGACGGAGTCCAGCCAAACGGGGTTTATTCAGAAACAGGGACGAGCTGCTATTACCGAGGCTGCAGCTCACGCCTCAAAAGAAAACGCGGTACACACACGAGCGAACACACTGCTAGCTGCCTGCTAAGTGCTAACAACAACACACCGCTTCTTCTTCGTCTCTCTTTTTCCGGTCCCTCCTCCCTGCTCCTACCCCTCTCCTGCCCCCACGACCAGTCCAACACATGAGGGCGGGGGACAACAGAATCACAACAGCTCAACAGAACACAGTACAATAATAATAATAATAATGAATTCAATTTATAATGCACTTTTCATTAATAAAAATCTCAAAGTGCTACAACTGAACAAATACACAGAAACACTTGGACCCAAAGCAGTATGGAGGACCAAACTGACATAATAATAAATAAAAGAATAAATATATATCCGACATAAAACAATAAATATATAAATCAAAGTAGAAATATATATCCTAAATAATAATAAATAAAAGAATAAATATATAAATCAAAGTAGAAATATATATTTTAATGAGAAATAAAAGCACAAATATATATATTCTTTTTTATATCTCCTTACACATGAGAAATAAAAGCATAAATATATATATTCTTTTTTATATCTCCTTACACATGAGTTCCCGTCAATAACAATCTCAGGTATTAGAGTAATCCGAAAGTAATGTAACTAAGTTACTTTCAGAACTGAGTAACTAAGTAGTGTAATATGTTACTTTTTTAAAAAGTAACTAGTAATGTGTAACTAATTACTTATTTTGAGTAACTACCCCAACACTGCAACAGACATAGTAATGAGTTGACATATTACTTTTTTATCTGTGGCTCTTAGCTTAATGTAGTTTCCAGCTTAGAAGGAAGGGGGAAGGAAATAGAAGGAATAAAAGAGGTTGGAGAGATAAAAGAGGGAAGTTTATCTTGCATTTATAAAATCAGATGACACTCTTCCACACGGGTCCAGCTAAGATATCACATCTCCAGTAAGCAAACAGCTGCTCCTTTACCTTAAGACGTCCGTCTCGGTTCTGGTAAAGAACTATGATCAGCCTTGGACATAACGAGTCGTAGGTCCCACAAGTCCAAGCTGGACTCCAAACGTGTTTACCTTGTCAGTGTCTGTGATACTTGCTTTAGTCGGCAGAACTTGTGGCAGTCATGGTTTTTGGCTCAAGATAACTTATTCCAGAAAGGAATTTAATTCAAAGTTCTGAGCTTATGCTCGGTTCGAAGTGGACTGATAACAAGCATGTTATTAGCCCTTACTGAAGAACGAAGGTATTTAGCTCTTGATCAAACGTCCGACAGCTTAAAGAGAAAGTTCACATCTCCTCTTCCTTACAGGGACTAGAGGTTCCAGGAAAGCTTGGAACCCTTAGTAGAGGATCTGAGATCAGTGACTTGTCCCTCTCCGATTGGTTCAGAAGAACCAGTCGAGGAGTTCACTTGCTGTTATCAAGATTCAAGGTTAAAGCCATATGCAGAGAGAAATGTTCAGGAAAAAGACAGACGCATAGTCTCCAGTAGTAAAATACTTGGGATTAACATCTTAACACTTCTAAAACAAATCTGAAAAGCACAGTTTGACATAAAATTCTACTCTGACACCATTATATAGTCAAGTAACACAGTAATGCTTCACATTAAAGAATAACACAGCATAATAGCACATATCATGAAAATGACAAAATGTTATTCTTTTGATTTCATTAGAATAAAATTAAAGAAGCCAATAGTCTCTTTGTGAGTGACTATATATGTTCTCAGATTACAACTAATAGAATAAATTGTAGTAAATGTCTGTTTACTGATAGGGTCAGCAAAAAGCATCACTGGACAGTTCAAAAAGACAAAGGTGTATCAGAGACCACCGTCTGGTCCAATACATAACCGATGTCAAGTTAAATCTCGGGGATTTAAACGGTTGTTAAGGTTAGTTTTTTGTTGTGGGTTTTAGACTTAGCGTTTCTAAGTTCAGGTTGGTCAATGTGACTTATAGGCCGGAAAATATGGTAGTTTAAACCTGATTAGTTTATTTACTAACTTGTGTTCGGACGACCTTATTATTTCATGAAGTTGGTGAGTTTGTGAGATCTTTGTCATTGTTGAGTCATTGAACGCCTTGTAAGGTTTGATCTGATTTTGATGTACCCATTTAACAATTGGCTCTTTGTGGCCTTTGCTGATTTTGATTCCGTAGACAATTGAGGACAATTTGTCTGTTATCAAATGAGGTCCAGTCCACCTGGGCATTAGTTTGCGGGCGAGAGTTCCGGTCCCGGACTCTCCTTTCCCGGTTGTGGAGGCGAACGTATAGTACCAGACTCTGTCTCCCACTTGGAGTTCATTGTGAGAGGCCTTTTGGTCATAGTACACCTTGCGTCCTTCAGCGGATCTTTCCAGTTTTTTTGGGCGAAAGCAAAAGTGTTTCTGAGGTGTACATTCAAGTATTTCATGTGTTGTTGTGTGGTGTAGGCTGTCGTCATGGCGGCGTTGCCTGGTTGCTACAGCAGGTGTAGAGGGAGAGTCATTTGTCGACCGGTCATCATCTCGAAGGCGGAGATGCCAGTTGATGTGTGTGGAGTGGCTCTCATAGCCATGAGGACCAGAGGGAGTTTCACATCCCAGTCCTTGTGGTTTGCAGCCACGTATTTCTTCAGAATACTCACCACAGTTCTGGTTGCTCTCTCTAATTGTCTTGAAGCTTGTGGGTGGTAGCCAATATGGAAATCGACTTTGACGCCTAGCGTCTTCCACAGTTATTTCATCACTTCACCTGTGAAGTGTGTACCTTGGTCTGAGTTCACCCTAAGGGGAAGTCCAAACCTTGAGAATATATGATTCATTAACAACATAGCAATGGTTTGTGCTGTATCGTTAGGGGCTGGTAGGCATTCTACCCATTTGGTAAATGCACAGGTTACTGTGAGAAAATATTTATTTCCTCTAGAGCTCTTAGTGATTGGTCCAACCTAGTCAGTGGTGTAGTCTACATTTTTGTAGTGGGTATACAGTACTGTGCTTAGAGACAAAAACCTGTCCGGAGGACCTACCGGTACTTAATTTTTCCTTTTTCTACCTAGATTACTGAGATGAATCAGGACATTTAGAGACAAAAATGCAATGTAGTGCAATGTAATTGACAATTTATTTTGAATTTTAAGCATATTTAACATTGCAAAATGTCTGTGATGCTTACATTTTAATAAATGCACAACAAACCTGAGCCTGATGACTGGATCTTGAAGGAGGCCCACTCCTCCGATATGGAGACCCTCTTTTCAGTCAGGACACCAGTTGACGTTATGGTACTGCAAACAGCACATCCTGCAGGAAGTAAATAAAAATGGTCATAATTGTATATTTTTTAATATTTCCTGATACCAGTAATAATACTAGAATCTACTGATTCACTAGACTGTAAGCATGTGTCGACAATTACATTCATTATTACCTTTCATTATTACTTGCATACACTTTTGCATTATGACCAACTAAAACGTGAAAATGAAATGATCACACACACACACACACACACACACACACACATATATATAATTTCTCATGTAATATACTGTACTAAACTTTTGAAAGATATGATTATCAGACTATTTTAAAATTATCAAGTCATAATATGTTAATGTTGGAAATATATCAATTAAACCTTATATACAAATTGGTTCCCATATTTTTTTATATTTACCTAATTTTTTGTTCCTCCATTCCAACCAGGGATGTCTGTTTTTAAATTCCCGAGCCTGACTTTCACTCCACAAGGCTGGCCAATTTGGATCTAAAAATGAAACAAGGAGTTTTAAAACAGAGTAAAAAGCATAGCATTTTGTTGATTATTGGAGTGACAGACTTTGTCACAAACAAATCATTTTTATATTCACATATTTATTTATATGAAATGTTACTGTAAAATTCTGGACAGTAACCGTGTTTCCATCAAGGTTTCTTGATGCGCATTTTGGAGTTTGGCATCAGAAAAGGTCGATAAAAACATGCAGTTACTTGCTGCTTGAGCTAGCTTCAGCTAACTTGTACTAGCCAACACTTACCTGGGGAAATGCAGATATCAACCTCATTATGGCTGGTTTCGGCCGTCGAACTGGTAGGTTCTTCTAATGTTGTCTCTGTAGCTTCGGGTTCAGCTGGTTTATAAAAACATTCAAAAAGTGTAGCTTGTTTCCTTTTCATTTTGAGTCTGTCGTCGTTAGCGAAAATGCTCTACCACACCGTCTGTTGCCCGGCTGCATCCCGAGCAGCCAATCATAAAGGAGCTTCTTAAGAAACCAATCACAGAGCAGAGAACTATGGTAGTGAGCTCAGCTCAGCCAATGGCTGTGAGCCTCACGTACAACAGAGGAACACGTAACTATGGCAACCGCGAGAGTTGCGGCGCAGTGAAGAGTCCTTATGAGCAGCGAACATAATCTATCTTTATGCAACGCGTGTTTATTGTCACGTTACGTATCATTGGGCACATTTAAGTGGTTATACGGAAATCCCCAAGCTTTTCTAGTGGGTATACGGCGTATACCTGCGTATCACGTAGACTACACCACTGAACCTAGTCAATCTGGAGGTCGGACCATGGAAATGCAATGCCTCTGCTTTGCAGTGGTGCTCTGTGAAGTGGTCTGGTTGGCTGAAACTGAACGCAGACCACACACCCTTCAATGTAATCTTTGACATCCTTTTTCATTCCAGGCCAATAGGCAATTTGTTTTAATGCCGTCAGCATGGCTTTATCTCCTTTGTGTCCTATGGACGGGAGATCATGGGCACAAACTAACATCACCCCCCTTTGGTCATGGGGAACACGAACACAAGTGAGGACGTTGGTCCATGAGCAAAAGTTAGGATGCCTTTGATTAGCTTGAACTGTTTGCGCAGCTGATAAAGGACTTTAAGTTCTGGATTGGAATCCAGTTCATCTTCGGACACAGTATTTTTGTCTGGGTCAGTCAGGTACAGTATCATGGAGTTGATAGCAGGATCTTACTTCTGTAGTTGGATGATGTCTGGGCTAGTCAGTGCAGGTCGTACAGAGACTACGTTGTCAGCAGGTCTGGGTACGGCCTGTGCATGAGTGACTGCCATTACATTGACTGTAGGTTGTTTTGACATCACACGACTTGCAAATCTACTGGAAGAAAGTTCCAGGACATTCAAGAGTCCCAGGCTCCTGGAACTTTCTTCCAGTAGAGTTGCAAGTCGTGTGATGTCACCAAGTGATCACACGCCATGAAAAGCTCTTTGTGTTTGACTACCTTTCTGTCACTCGTGAGAAAACCGTTCTGTTTCCAGTGAGCGAGGTGGCACGTGAAACTTAAATGAGCATAGTTAGAGTCAGTGAAGATGACTAGCATCCTGATGGAGCATTCTACAACCATCTGGAGAGCTATTAGGATTACAGCAATCTCAACGTACTGAGAAGATTGAGAACCTAATTTGTAGCTGAAAGTGACCTTTACTTGGTCTAGGAGGAGGACCCATCCAACACCTGCCTTGCAGATTTTTTCATGGTGGAATGAACATCCATCCACGTACAGTGTTGTCATACCTTTACAGATATTGTCATCAAATAAGTTGGACTAAGTTTTCCCTCGCCCGGACGCGGGTCACCGGGGCCCCACTCTGGAGCCAGGCCCGGAGGTGGGGCACGCTGGCGAGCGCCTGGTGGCCGGGCTTTTACCCATGGAGCCCGGCCGGGCACAGCCCGAAGAGGAGACGTGGGTCCCCCTTCCCATGGGCTCACCACCTGTGGGAGGGGCCAAAGGGGTCGGGTGCAATGTGAGATGGGTGGTGGCCGAGGGCGGGGACCCTGGCGGTCTGATCCTCGGCTACAGAAGCTGGCCATTGGGACATGGAATGTCACCTCTCTGGTGGGGAAGGAGCCTGAGCTAGTGTGTGAGGTTGAGAGGTTCCGACTAGAAATAGTCGGACTCACCTCAACGCATGGCTCTGGCTCTGGAACCAGTTTCCTTGAGAGGGGTTGGACACTCTTCCACTCTGGAGTTGCCCCTGGTGAGAGGCGCCGAGCAGGAGTGGGCATACTGGTTGCCCCCCATCTTGGTGCCTGTACGTTGGGGTTCACCCCGGTGAACGAGAGGGTAGCCTCCCTTCGCCTACGTGTGGGGGGACGGGCTCTGACTGTTGTTTGTGCCTATGCACCAAACGGCAGCTCAGACTACCCACCCTTTTTGGAGTCCTTGGAGGGGGTATTGGAGAGTGCGCCTCCTGGGGACTCCCTTGTTCTACTGGGGGACTTCAACGCTCACGTGGGCAATGACAGTGAGACCTGGAGGGGTGTGGTTGGGAGGAACGGCCCCCCTGATCTGAACCAGAGTGGTGTTCTGTTATTGGACTTCTGTGCTCGTCATGGATTGTCCATAACGAACACCATGTTTAAGCATAAGGGTGTCCATATGTGCTCTTGGCACCAGGACACCCTAGGTCGCAGTTCGATGATCGACTTTGTTGTCGTCTCATCTGATCTGCGGCCGCATGTCTTGGACACTCGGGTGAGGAGAGGGGCGGAGCTGTCAACTGACCACTACCTGGTGGTGAGTTGGCTCCGATGGTGGGGGAGGATGCCGGTCAGACCTGGCAGACCCAAACGTATTGTGAGGGTCTGCTGGGAACGTCTGGCAGAGTCTCCCGTAAGACGGAGCTTTAACTCCCACCTCCGGGAGAGCTTTGAAC
This sequence comes from Garcialebias charrua, assembly GCA_038048925.1. Classification (NCBI taxonomy): domain Eukaryota; kingdom Metazoa; phylum Chordata; class Actinopteri; order Cyprinodontiformes; family Rivulidae; genus Garcialebias; species Garcialebias charrua. The sequence goes on from JBBPBX010000327.1 coordinate 102,422, forward strand.
ACGTTCCAAGGGAGGCGGGGGACATGGAGTCCGAGTGGGCCGTGTTCCGCGCCTCTATTGTCGAGGCAGCTTATCGGAGCTGTGGCCGCAAGGTTGTTGGTGCCTGTCGTGGTGGCAACCCTCGAACCCGGTGGTGGACACCGGCAGTGAGGGATGCTGTCAGGCTGAAGAAGGAGTCCTATTGGGCCTTTTTGGCTTGTGGGACCCCGGAAGCAGCTGATAGGTACCGGCAGTCCAAGCGGCATGCGGCTCGGGTGGTTGCTGAGGCAAAAACTCGGGCGTGGGAGGAGTTCGGAGAGGCCATGGAGAATGACTTCCGTACGGCTTCGAGGCGATTCTGGTCCACCATCCGGCGTCTCAGGGGGGGAAAGAGGTACGAGACCAACACCATTTATGGTGGAGGTGGCGTGCTGCTGACCTCAACTCGGGATGTTGTGAGTCGGTGGGCGGAATACTTCGAAGACCTCCTCAATCCTACTGGCACGTCTTCCACTGAGGAAGCAGAGCCTGGGGACTTTGGGTCGGGTTCTCCGATCTCTGGTGCTGAGGTCGCCGAGGTGGTTAAAAAGCTCCGCGGTGGCAAGGCTCCGGGGGTGGATGAGATTCGCCCGGAGTTCCTTAGGGCTCTGGATGTTGTAGGGTTGTGTTGGCTTACGCGACTCTGCAATATCGCGTGGACATCGGGGGCAGTTCCCTTGGATTGGCAGACTGGGGTGGTGGTTCCCCTATTTAAAAAGGGGGACCGTAGGGTGTGTTCCAACTATAGGGGGATCACACTCTTAAGCCTCCCTGGTAAGGTCTATTCAGGGGTTCTGGAGAGGAGGGTCCGTCGGATAGTCGAACCTCGGATTCAGGAGGAGCAGTGTGGTTTTCGTCCTGGTCGTGGAACACTGGACCAGCTCTACACCCTCAGCAGGGTCCTGGAGGGTGCGTGGGAGTTTGCCCAACCAGTTTACATGTGCTTTGTGGACTTGGAGAAGGCATTCGACCGCGTCCCTCGGGGGGTTCTGTGGGGGGTACTCCGGGAGTATGGGGTACCAGGCCCTTTGATAAGGGCTGTTAGGTCCCTGTACGACCGGTGTCAGAGCTTGGTCCGCATTGCCGGCAGTAAGTCAGGCTCGTTTCCGGTGAGAGTTGGACTCCGCCAAGGTTGCCCTTTGTCACCGATTCTGTTCATAACTTTTATGGACAGAATTTCTAGGCGCAGCCAAGGTGTTGAGAGGATCCGTTTTGGTGACCTTAGAATCGCTTCTCTGTTTTTTGCAGATGATGTGGTCCTACTGGCTTCATCAGTTCGTGATTTACAACTTTCACTGGAGCGGTTTGCAGCCGAGTGTGATGCGGCCGGGATGAGGATCAGTTCCTCCAAATCCGAGGCCATGGTCTTGAGCCGGAAAAGGGTAGCATGCCCTCTCCGGGTCGGGGAGGAGGTCCTGCCCCAAGTGGAGGAGTTTAAGTATCTCGGGATCTTGTTCACGAATGAGGGAAAACTGGAGCGTGAGATCGATAGGCGGATAGGTGCAGCGTCCGCAGTGAAGCGGGCGCTGTACCGGTCTGTCGTGGTGAAGAGAGAGCTGAGTCAAAAGGCAAAGCTCTCAATTTACCGATCGATCTACGTTCCCACCCTCATCTATGGTCATGAGCTTTGGGTTATGACCGAAAGAACAAGATCTCGGATACAAGCGGCTGAAATGAGTTTTCTCCGCAGGGTGGCTGGACTCTCCCTTAGAGATAGGGTGAGAAGCTCAGTCATCCGGGAGGGACTCGGAGTAGAGCCGCTGCTTCTCCACATCGAGAGGAGCCAGTTGAGGTGGCTCGGGCATCTGGTTAGGATGCCTCCTGGACGCCTCCCTGGTGAGGTGTTCCGGGCATGTCCCACCGGGAGGAGACCCAGAGGAAGACCCAGGACGCGCTGGAGGGACTATGTTTCTCGGCTGGCCTGGGAACGCCTTGGGATTCCCCCGGAGGAGCTGCTCCAAGTGGCTGGGGAGAGGGAAGTCTGGGCCTCCCTACTTAGGCTGCTACCCCTGCGACCTGACCCCGGATAAGCGGAAGAAGATGGATGGATGGATGGATGGTCATCAAATAAATGGTGATTTGGGTCCTCAGTTACTAAGGGTTTTTTCTCAGCTGGCGGATGGGTGGCTGGTACATCTTGTGTACACTTTTGGCAGATTGCCAAGTCAGTACCAAAATGCGACTTCTTGTTTAGACCATAGCGGATTACTAGGTTAAAAATTTGAAGTGCCATGAGCCACATTGCGACACGTGAATTTGTCACCACACCATCTCTGACGCATTGGCTGTTCAGGACCGTTACCGGCTGGTGTTGTGTTTCAACAATGATTTTCTGTCCACCAATGTAGCTGGAGAAATGTTTTACTGCCCACACAGTGGTCAGTAGAGCTTTCTCACAGTCTGAGAATCTCAACTTGGGGCCTGCCATCGTCTTGCTGGCGTATGCTACGACACGCTTATCTCTGTCATGGATTTGGTACAGACCTGCACTGATGCAATGAGCTGAGAAGCCCACTTCTAAGTAAAACACTTTGTTATAGTCTGGGAAGACTAAACATGGGGCTGATTCGATCCTGTTTATAAGAGCGTCCATTGCTTGTTGTTGTTTGTCAGTCCAGACAAAAGGAACATCTTTCCTTAGGAGTTCAGTCAGTGGTTTTGCAAGGTCTGCATAGTTTTCTATGAATTGGTTCGAGTAGTTACACATGCCCAGAAAACTTTGTAATTCTTTGAGATTTGTGGGGACTTTGAGATTGTCAAGGCCTTGGGTGTGAGTCAGCTGCAGCTGTACTCCATCTGGACCTACAAGTAGGCCAATGTAGTTCACCTTGGATCTGTACCACTGGCATTTAGACAGTGATATTTTAGCACCAGCAGTTTTTAGTTGATTCAGAACATGGTCGATCTCAGCCAAATGTGCGTCCAGTGTTGGCTGCCTCAAAAGGACATTGTCCACGTAAATGAGTGTCCCGTGCTTATGGGCGTCTGGACATGCTTTGTTTAGGAAGATGTTGAACGCTGCAGGTGAGTTAGCGTAGCCAAAGGGACACCTGGTGAAGGTGTATTGTCGGACACCAAAAGTGAAAGCTAGTTTGTACTGGTCCTCGGTGTAAACAGGGATGGTCCAAAAAACAGAGGCAACCTTGAGGGTCGAAAAGTACTTCCCATCGGTGACCTTGGGCAGTTCCTGTTTGAGCTGAGTCATTGGTCACCTGGATAAGGGCACTTGTTTGTTTAGCTTGCTGTAGTCTATTGTGCGTCTCCACTTTCCATTTGGTTTTAACACTGGCCATAAAGGTGCAGAGTATGTGCTGTTACATTGTCTGACGATACCTTTTTCTAACAGGTTGTCAATGATTTCCCTGATAGGTTGATGTGCTGCCAGAGGAATCTTGTATTGTCTGACACATTTTGGTGGAGCGTTGGACGGGGTTGGGATGCTCACTGTGTCGAGCGAGATCAACTCATAATCCATTGATTCAGTTGAGAATGATTTCTCATATTTTAAAAGAACTTGGTGAAGTTTGTCCCTTTCTTCAACAGTTTTCAGGGCATTGGCTTGGGCGACCACCTGTTCAATCTGTGAAGTAATTGAGAGGGGTTCTTCTTCTTTGGGGAGCTCCAATGAGTCCCTTTCTGTGTCATAAAACCTGTCTAAAGGTAGGACACTATAAGTGTGAGGGCCTAAGCTGTCTCCTTGGTTGAGATCGAACCTGTTGAATGCGTCATGGTCGAACTCATTGGGGGAGAAGAGAGCTATGGCCTGTGTTGGTTTCGTGAACAAGACTTGCCTTGTGTGTTGACTTGGAATCAAGTTTTCTGGGAGTCCTCCCAGAAATGGAATGTTCAGTTCAAAATCATGAAAATCAGTGGCGATCAACCATCCTACTTTTGTGTTTTTCTTGATCAGTACCTCTTCCGTGCCTGTGTTACACACAGCAACAGATGTGGTTCTACAGTCGAGGCTCACTTGTCTCGTGGCCTCAATGGACAGTCCTAGGTTGGAAAACGTAGGAGATATTTGAAAGTATGCCTGTTTTTGGCCAATAGCTTTATTAGCTATGATGTGAATTTCCACCATATGGTTCATTTCCTAAGGTTGTACTGTGATGGTTTGGTTGCTAGCAACATCGAAAACTTCTGGTATGGTCTGTCCAGCCTTGAGGCTGTCTGTGCTTAGCACATGAGAATCCTTTTTGGTTGTATCTAGTGACCATGGTACATTGTTGTTGATGTCCACTCGGACACCGAATCTTACCAAAATGTCAGAGTTTATGTAGGTTGCATGTGGTAAGTTTTGGACCACGAGGAATGGGTGGACCAGTTTTCGCTGGTTCCAGTTCAGTTCCAGGTCATTTTTGCTTTTGAACCAAGGTTTCAAAGAAAGCTTGGCTGATTGCTGATTTCTCTGTCCAAGGGGACAGTACAGCATCATCGGTGTGGGATCCTTGGATCTCAACATCCTTGACTACCTGTGGTAGGTAGTGCTCAGTGAGTGCTGATTGTTTCAGCTCGCAGAGGAGGCTCTCTTGTTGGGCCAGAGTTGGGTCCAACTGTTGTGTCTCATCTGCCTCACTTGTTTTTGAAGGTTCACTTACCGGGCTTGTGCTCCCGGTTGAGGACTCCCTCGTGCCTTCCGTGGTACCTGCTGTTAGGCAGTTAGTGTCACCCTATGGAGGCATTTCTATTGGCAGTGGTTTTCTCACATTGGCCCACATTGTCTGTTCACCATAGTATATAATAGCATTTAAGCGATTTATAAAATCTTGGCCAACCAAAAATGGGAATGAGTCAACCGTAGACACATATACCAGGTGGTCTAGTGTCATTTCGCCAATCTGCATGTGAATCATGGCTATAGCTGTTAGGGTTGTTCTCGTCTCTAATGCCTCTTATCAACAGGTCCTGTTCGCGCTCGTTCGGGCTCGTTCGTAACTAGTTAACAACTAGTTATGGGGTGTACCCACAGGGTCCTGTTCACGTGAAACCGGTCCTATTTTGGTGCCTGCCTCACTGGGGTACAAAGGTCCGGTTCTTGTTGGGTCCAGTTATGACATCATCACAGTGTGGTCACTGATTGGTCAGGGGGCGTATTCCTAGGTCGGAGGGCGGAGATTCAGTCTTCTCCAGTAGGTGGTGTATGCACCTGAACGTTGTTTGCAATCCGCCAAGAAGAAGAAGAAGAAGAAGAAGAAGAAGAGTCGGTCTTCCAGGAAATGCAAACTGCCCAGCCAACAGTGGGAGGGAGACTGGCCTTGACACAGCCACTTCTCTTCTGGAGTCTATAGTAGATGGTGAGTGTTTTATAACTTTAAGCATATTTCCAGTGAGTCATGCAACTCTCTGAGCGTTTTTGGACTGAAAAAACACCAGAGACTAGCTTCAGCAACAGCCGAGAGGCTTTTCTGAAAAAAGAAAAAAAAAAAGATGGAGGGAGGAGCGGCCCCTTTCTCTGAAGAAAAATACGTGTCTCAGTCTAACGTTTGCTTAATAAATATACTTTAATGGTCAAATCAGCTTTATTTAAAATAGTTTCGCGCTTGGTGCTCCGTGAACAGAGGACAGAGAGCCACGCGCGCGCAGAGGGAGAGAACCAGGAAGGAGGAATGCGCTCGTTTTCCTCTGAAATTTAACAATAAAAGTACCTAAACATTAGTTGTTAGCTCGAAATAATAGAAGAGGTGTGTGTCAGTCTATCATTTGCTTAATAAATGCACTTTAATAGTAAAATTCGCCGAGGTGGTGCAGCTGTTTTGACGGCTTCAAGCAGAGAGCAGAAAGGTTGGGAAAGTATGGCAGGCCGTTTGAGTCATTAATAGCGAGTGAAGATTGTCAGTCATCCAGGACATGGTGAATTCTAAAAAGTGCAAGGAAGAAAAAAAAAGTCTAAAGTATAGTATAATAAATAAAGTCCAATTGTTTTTGTCTTGAACTTCTTTGAATTTATCATTATAGCCACATTTTCATATTATGTGATACAACTGCCAACCTAATGCCATAAACTGTTAGTACTCTGCTGCAATCAAGTACAGTACTGTACTTCTGTTTTTGTTTTTGTTTGGTTCAGTCAAAATAAATGGAAACCGTCATATCTCAGTCCAAAAGTGGTTTATAAATATGGGAACAAATCTGGAAATTTGTCACTTAGGCCTATAGGCCTGTATTAATGTGTAATGTTTATCATTTCAGGTTAATCAGTCAGTTCCTGTACAGTATAAAGATCCTCTAAAGCCGTGGGTGTCCTTGGAGAAGGATGGGACAAGTAATGTGTGGTCACTGCACAAGTATGTCATGACACAAACACTCAAAACTTGAAAATTACACATAAAAGCAAAGGATAATGTTTAGAGGAGATTGTAACAATAATTTTTTTGTTGTTTGTCAGATGGGGATGTGAAAACAGCCAGACAGACATATGAGGCCATCGCTGAACTGCAGCATCAGTTTGTGACTCCAGACATCAACTGCAGCCGGACACACCTCAGAGCTTCTCTGGACGCTCTCCTGTACCTGCTGTGACTATGGTGTTTTGAAAATGAAATGCCCACATTGTGCCGAAGATGCTGGAGTCTTCTGTGCCATAGTTAAAAAAAAAAACAGTCCTGCATTGACAATACATACAGGTTCTATGAACTAAAGCAGACGTCCCACAGGTACAAGCTCAGTTGTTTGTGACGGAGCAGGACTACTGTGACTTCATGGTGTGGGTCTGGGTCAGATGACTTTATTCAGAGGATTGTGTCTGATGGCGAGTTCTTTACAGAAGCAGTGAAAAATGTAGAAATGTTCTACAGGTCAGCATTTTTACCTGAGCTATTGGCCAAATTTTACTTTTAATTATTGTTACATGTTTGGAGCAGTCAAACTAACAAAGGATTAAAGCACATCGTTAAGATCCCAGTGATGATATTTTAAGATTATATTTCATACATAACTGCAGATTTAGTAATATGTTTTTCTGTTTCTACAAATAACACCAGTCTTTCATTTTTTTAAACTGTTACAATTTCATTGACATGTAACATTTACAGTATTTAAATAAAGTTGCTTTGATATTTTGATTGGAATTGATTGATTACATATTGTTAAGTTTATATTACAAATGTTTTAGTTTGGAACACACTTGTTGATTAACTGGGACAATGGAGCGGCGCAGATTTTTTAGGATGCATGCCACTTTCAGTTTTGTCCAAAGTAGTGTACTCCACCATCATCAATGTGTGTATATATAAATATATATATATATATATATATATATATATATATATATATATATATATATATATATATATATATATATATATATATATATATATATATATATATATATATATGTGTATATGTATGTACTGTATATATAAATATATATGTATGTACAGTATATATTGTGTATGTATGTGTACATATATGTGTATATATACACCAGGGCTTAAAGTGAAAAAAAATCCTGAGCCTGAAACTTTTTTGTGTTGTTGATAAAATAAAATCGTAACATTTTGCCAACGTTTATTAAAAATGCTCTCTGAAAAGTGCAATTAACTGTTTTTAAACAATTCAGCTTCAAGTAACAATGACTTACATGAGGTTTCAATGTATCTGAACTTAATGTAAAAATATGTGCCCCAGAGAACTGCCCTGCAGCAAAAACAACTCAAAAAAAGACTCAACGCCACATTGAACAGACACAGTTCAGTGAATTCATCTGCAATAAATTTAGAATACTCAATACTGTATCACAATCTAAAGGGAAGTTCCACAGAGCTGGTGTTAGGACTCCCAGCAAGCTGGAGTCATCTCCAGCATTAACACACAGATGTTTCTGTGCAGTGAAAATGTTTGTGAGCACAGACTGTTAAAACTCTGATGGAAAATGTCTTACCAGTATGGCATCAGAAGCATGGGGGGGTCTGGGGGTCCTCCCCCAGAAAATTTGGAATAAAGTAGATGCCATTTCCTGTATTCTGGTGTATTTTAAAGGGTTAAACATCTATGTTTACCTACATACCAGTAAGTAACTTGATTCAATAATTAGTTTAGAAAGCCTCCGTCAGAAAGGAGGGGGGGAGGGGGATTGTTTATGTTCAGCTGTGTGCAATGTTCCCTCTAATTTTTCATGTGTCTGAGCATACACACAAGCTCTCTGAGCACACTGAGGACCACTATGAGCAACAGGATGTGCGCACTATCCACACACCTGTTATAAATCTGGGATCATAGAAAGTTACATGGCTTATTAAAACAATCAGATTACAGCAGCAACTTCCATGAGTTTGCTTTCAATATAAGTGATTTTGCAACTCCCAGCTGAATGAATAATTTTTATTATTTCATTTTATGCTTATGTTTATTAAATGTTTAGTGTTTTAGTGTTGGTGTAACTTTTCATACTTTCATACTAATACTATGCAAAAACTACTATGCAAAAACTCAGGACAGTATTACACTTTTAATAAATATACAGTATCTAATTTAGATGATTTTTATTTTAATGCTTGTAGGGTTTTTGTTTAAAATCTCCACATTACTGTATTATTTTTTTATTGACAAAATATTTATTTTACTGTAAGTTTTTAAAAAGTGTATTTTCCTCCTTGGTCCCTGGGTCAACATCTGCAGAGCTCAGGAACTGATGCTTGGTTCTGCCCTGCTCCTCTGCACACCTGGCCTGGTTCTGCTCTTCCTCTTCTAACGATCTTCCTCTTCATCACCCCGCTCTCACTGACTTTATCACGTGACTTTATCGTGCACTGACCTCCGTTCAGCTTCTGCATCTTTTTCTTATTTTTCCTACAGATTTGGTGCTTGACAAATAACTTCCTCCTTCAGAAAGGACGGGGATTGTTTACAGTTTGTGTTCAGCGGTGTGTATGTGCATGTGTGTGCGAGTGTGCAGCTTCTCGCGGTTGATATTTGACTTTATTCAGATAAAAGACGTGGTGTGGATTATTTATCATACCTCTGATTTTACTTGACCTAACAACGAGATTTAAAATCTGTAGTTTTAACACTAATTGACCCACGTACCTGTCCGGTGTGACAAACTCCGTGACTTCTGCATGATCTGACTGAAGCTGCAGACAAACTTGCTTGCTTGTAAGACCCGCCTTCCGGATTTTGATTGGTCAAAACAACGTGAGCTTCAATGTGATTGGATGTAATCGCTGTCCATCGATCATTTTAAGTTGAGGCGACCGGCAGGCTGTCGAGTTAATTTGGATGCGCGCAAAGATTTTATTGTGCGCAGAGAATGTCCGGGCAGTGAGGGAACATTGGCTGTGTGTGTGCGGGGGAGGGGGGGCTTTGATTCGCTGCACACGCAGTGCAGCCAAACAAGAGCTGCACGCTTCAAAAACACACGCGCGCACACATGAACGGACTCCTACTCCTGTGAAGCCGCGCGAGCAGTTTTTTTTTTTTTTTTACAGTTTGGTCAAAAGCCGGAAATCCGGCTGGGTGCCGGAGATCTTTAAGCCCTGATACACACATATATACCCCGTGTACATAATCTCGTTTTCATCACATGTACCACATGCGGTGCAAATGACAATAAAGACTCTCTGACTCTGACATATGTATGTATATATATAAACACGTGTGTGTGTATATATATATATACTCACGCATATGTTTGTATGTGTACACATGTATGTATATACAATATATATACATATATGTGTATATATACACACATATATATATATACTGTATATGAACATTTGTCTGTGGCTGAAAAAGCCACAGACAAAGCAGAATGTTCAAAAAAGAAACAAGCTCATCCACTTTGGTTGTGTGTTCTTTTCCAGCTCTTCTTCTAATGTGTGTGTTAGTGGTTAATAAAGAGCTTAATGTATCACTAGCGCCACCAGCTGGTTAGAAGCGTTGATATTAATGATCCACCCACTGCAGGAGAATTACCCGCCCACTGCAGGAGAACTTCAAGCCCACTAAAGGGGTCCTAAGCGTGCAGTGGGTACAGAAATAAACCGGTCCCATAGGAACTGGCCCAAACAAGCCACAATGGGACCTTACAGGAACCAGACCTGTTGATAAGAGGCATAAGAGACCCTGCATTTCTATAGCACATTTTGTGAGGGGTATTTCTCTGTCAGCACTGTTAGTGGTGGTCCTCAGCTCCTTGAACAGTCTGGCTGACATAATAGTTATGTCGGCACCGCCGTCCAGGAGAGCATCATGTGTGAGGACCACATCTAGTGTGATTGACAGGTAAGCCTTCTTAGCAGACCCCTTTCTGACAGTGGTGGACCATCAGGAACTGCAAAGCCTTCTGTGAAGGCCTACAATTATTTAAAATTAAAAAAAAATATTTTTTTATTTTTTATTATATTTTGTCCATGAATATGTATTACATAATTCCAAATGGTCTGTCCACTTCCTTTCATTGCTACCCATATTTAAGCATTCAACCAATCACATTTAGGCCACTATTTGTTGCCAGGGTCAAACAAATCTGATAACAAAGTTATGCACCATAATTCATGTTCCCTGAAGGAAGGGAATGAGGTACAACATAATGCTATGGGAATTACGCCCCGCACAATTACCTGAAGGAATACATTCACGCCTTTACGGCAAGGGCATCAGCGTTGCACCAGAGGCCCCGCCCTCTGGGTATTTAAGCCGCTGACACCCATCCATCTTTCTCCAAAATGCACTTCACTGAGCTTTCAGCATTGAAAGGGCCAGATATGTTGCACCTCGTTCCCTTCCTTCAGGGAACATGAGTTATGGTGCATAACTTTTAGTTCCCTTTCAGTCATGTCTCTCGGTGCAACATATGCTATGGGAACGTAATTCATTCACGCCCTTGAAATGCTCAGTAAAATGCATGCTAGTGTGAACGTCTGCCCTTGATCAGCAGGCATCTCAAGGCTACTTTCTACTGTGTGTTAGAAAGGACAGCCTGAGTGACATCACACGCAGTAACATCCAAACTGTAATGCTTTGCAAAAGTGTTTATTGAGCTCCAGTTTGCCGTAGCACAAATGTCTGCAACTGGTACACCCTTGAACAGTGACCACGAAGTGGCCAAGCCTCGAGTAGAGTGAGCGTGCACTCCAGAGGGCACCTGTTGACCTTTGCTACTGTACGCCCTTTTTATGGCCTCAGTCACCCAGTGTGAGAGGCGCTGCTTTGAGAGGGCCTTTCCGGTAGCAGGTGCTGCAAAGCACACAAACAGTTGATTTGTTTTTCTCCATTCGGCTGTTCTCTGCATGTAAGTGCCCAAAGCTCTCACAAGGCAAAGAGCCTTCAGCCTTTCCTGTTCCTGGGTGAGGACAGGAGCAGGTGGAAAAGAGGAGAGATCAAAGTCCAGACTTCTAGGGTTTAAAGTCAAGACCTTAGGGATATATGCGGGATTAGGCCTTAGGGTGATCTTTGACCCGTCAGGGGGAAATCTGGTACACATTGGATGTACAGACAAGGCATGGAGATCACCCACACGTTTCGCTGAGCAAATGAGCCATGAGTAGAGCAGTCTTATAAGATAATAAGTCTATCTTAATCTCGCTCAGTGGCTCGAATGGGGGATCACAGAGAGCCCCCAAAACCAGACTAAAATCCCAACCAGGGGTCCTGGTCCTGAAGAAAAGTCAAGAGCTGAGCCAGGTTGTATGAATAAGAAATATTTCTTTATGTGCACCGAGCTTCAAAAATACGCAATTTTTGTGCGTAAAGAAACTGTGTTGATACAACTCGGGCATGTTGAATGGTTTTTACCACATTTATTGGCATGCCTGATGCCACCAGTTTGTTCCTTTCTGCCACCCAGCTGAAATTTTTCATAGCTCCCAGCCTAAATGACGAGACTGCTCCCAGCCTAAGCGACAAGACTGCTCCATCCTTAGCTGCCTTTGAACAGTTTGAACCAGTGACTTTAATCGTTTTAAAGGACATTGTGGATCACATGCATCCTTCTAATTCACCTTTGGACTATGTTCCCTCTCGACTGTTCAAAGAAGTTTTTAGCACACTTGGACCATTAGTTCTTGTCATGATTAAAGCTGTACTATGTAACTTTGTAATGCAGTCTGTAACTTTTCTAACAATGTATTTTTAACATATTTCTTCACTCTGTCACTATCTACTGACAGACTGATGTTAGACAAAGTAATCTCTGAAAAAAACTATAGTCCCCTTGCTTCTCTATCAGCATTTATAAAAACACTAAAAACACAGAGTGACCCATCCTTAACCAGCCAATAAAAACAGAGTTTGTAACCAGCCAATAAAAACAGAGCTTGAATTTGAATCAGCCAATAAAAACAGAGCTTGAATTTGAATTTCAGCAGAGCCTCCCCCTCAGAGCCATCAGAATGCTTTGCCTGTTAAAATTTTTTCTAAGTTCTGCACTCTACAGAAAGTTACACATGGCACCTTTAACATGTCCCTGTTATCTGGATGCGTTCCAGCTTCTTTTAAACATGCTGTGGTGCAGCCTCTCATAAAGAAGAAAAACCTCGATACAGCACTGCTCTTAAATTATAGACCCATTTCAAAACTACCTTTTCTGTCAAAAATTTTAGAGAAAGTTGTTTTTAATCAACTTAAGAGGTTTTTAACTGCCAACAGCATTGGTGAAAAATTCCAGTCAGGTTTTAAATCAGGCCACAGCACAGAAACAGCCCTTTTAAGAGTTTTTAATGACCTTCTTTTAACTGTTGATGCAGGAGGATCTGCTGTTTTAGTGCTTTTAGACCTTTCTGCTGCCTTTGATACTGTGGACCACAACATCTTGTTGTCACGACTGGAACACGTGGTCGGTATCAAAGGCACAGTTTTATCCTGGTTTAGATCCTACCTGACTGACAGGAGTTTTTCTGTTCATTTAGGGAACTGTTCTTCATCTCCAGCTCCTTTGATCTGTGGAGTCCCTCAAGGGTCTATTTTAGGTCCACTGCTTTTTAATTTGTACATGTTGCCTTTGGGGTCCATTTTTAGAAAACACAACATTCCTTTTCACTGCTTTGCTGATGATACACAGTTATATCTTCCAATTGAGTCAGACAGGGTCACTCCACTGGATCCACTCCTGGACTGTCTGAATGACATTAAAATCTGGTTAAAACTTAATTTTCTAAATCTAAATGAAAATAAAACGGAAGCCATCAGCTTTGGCAAATGTAACACCCTAAATGTTCTTGGCCCCTTGGCTTCATACAGCCACTCCAATGTCAGGAATCTGGGAGTTATTTTTGATAGTGCTTTTAAGTTAGACAAACAGATAAATGCTGTAGTTAAATCCGGTTTCTTCCAGCTAAGACTCATTGCCAAGGTGAAGTCTTGTCTCTCTTTCAGAGACCTTGAAAAGGTGATTCACGCTTTTATTACTTCTCGCTTGGACTATTGTAATTCACTGTATGTTGGTTTAGACAAATCATCTTTGCATCGTTTACAATCTGTCCAGAACGCAGCAGCTCGTCTTTTAACTTCAACTAAAAAATATGAACACATAACCCCTGTCCTGGCTTCTCTTCACTGGCTCCCTGTCTGCTATCGAATTGATTTTAAGATTTTATTGCTTGTTTTTAAAATCTTAAAAGGTCTGGCCCCGTCATATTTATGTGATCTTATCAACATCTACACTCCTGTAAGAGCACTCCGGTCTACCAACCAGTTTCTCTTAGATATCCCCAGATCCAAAATGAAATCCAGAGGTGATCTGGCTTTTGCGGTTGCTGCTCCAAAACTGTGGAACAGTTTACCTAAAGACCGCTCAGACTGTTGACACTTTTAAATCTTCACTTAAGACTCATCTCTTTTACTTGGCATTTGATCCTCGCAGAATCTGAGATCAAATTTTGAGCAGATTTTATTGTTGTTGTGTATTTACTGATAGCTTTATTATGTTTAGTGGCACTAGATGCATTTTATTCTTTTTTTTATTTATTTTTTTAACTGTAAAGCACTTTGGTCGACTTCGGTTGTTTTTATGTGCTATATAAATAAAATTGACATTGACAATGACATTGACATTGACGTGGTGTGTCCCTGAAGAGGAGCAGTTGGTGGAACTAGTTCTCCTCCAAGGGCCCTGGATTCTGTGATCCCCTGAGGGTCAACAATGTTAGGGAGCGGGCCTTTTTGCAAATGTGTCGCCATACTACTCTGATCAAGAGTGTTCGAGGGCAGACGCTATCTGTTGTCATTATTAGACAAAAGTAGAACAGAATGTCTGTTTTTCCTCTTTTTGTTTGGGGTCATGGGACTGAGGAGCTGCGAGTTTTGTAAACGAGCAGATCTCCTGACCCCAGTCCGTTTCCTGGATGGGTCTGGTTTACTGGTCTCCAGCCTTAACAGAACGTTGGAGCCAGACAAACCGCCCGGGGTCTGTGTTTCACCCGGTGGGGGGATATCGTTTAAGAACAGAGCTGAATCAGCACAGTGAATATGGTCACGTGCTGCAGGATCACTGCTTGAACATTGCGTGTCGCCCATCAAAGATAAGGGGACAGCCGCAGCGTCAGAACGTGGGGATGGTCCTTTGTGCTTGGCAGACTTTAAATTGGTTGGTGATAGAGAGCTCAGTTACCTTCGATTAAAAGGAAGATATGCTGGTGAAGATTCTCAGTCGTCCAGGACATGATAAAATCAAAAAAGGCGTTCAATACAGAACAACTGGACTTTATTTGTAGCAAACAAGACGTTTCGCTTAAAGGGAAGAGGAATCTGATCAGTGGCGGCTGGTGATTTTTTTTATGGGGGTGCGCCATAAAATTTTTTTAAGCATGTGTAGAAGTATGCATAATTATGTTTGTATACTGTAAAGTAAGTTTGTTCATGTTTTTATTTGTATATATCATGTGTATCCATTTGTATAAAACTATCATTAATAAAACATGGTTCATCTTCACCTTGTTTGAGGCATCAGTGTGAAAAGAGAATGGGAGTGTTCTGCTTCCACTTTTCAATTTTTGGACAACTTCTATCATATTCTGTTATAATTATTTTAGTAATACAAGTTCATAATATAAATAGAATTGTGAGGGTCCAGACTTAAATAAGGACAAAGGTGTTCAAAAATCCACCAAATAATTCAATTTAATAGTTCCAAAAATAAACTAACAAAGAATAAAATTTCAATGAAAAATAAATCAAAAGATAATAACAAATTTGGGCCCAACTTAAACAGGTCAACTGAGGTCTAACAAGGACAAGGACAACTGAGGTCTAACTTTGGGCAGCACGGTGGCACAACTGGTAGAGCTGCTGCCTCTCAGCGAGAAGGTTGCCGGTTCAAATCCCGGAGCGGGGCCTTTCTGGGTGGAGTTTGCATGTTCTCCCTGTGCATGCGTGGGTTTCCTCCGGGTACTCCGGTTTCCTCCCACAGACCAAAAAACATGCTTGTTAGGCTGATTGGTGACTCTAAATTGACCCTAGGTGTGAGTGTGAGAGTGGATGGTTGTTTGGTGTGAGTGAGACAGGTCCCTCTTGTAAATGAGTCCCCGTGACTCAACGAGGCTAGCCTGTATAAATAAAGGTTGAATGAATGAAAAAAGGAGGAATTATTCCAGATTCGATTTTAAATAACTGATTTATGGGGAAGAAAAATGATCTATTTTACTGTGATCCACCTGATGAGCTCCACCTATACTTAAGGCTGCAGTCAAGTCCTACTCTTCGCTGGAGCATTGATGCCTACTCATGGTATTTATGCTTCTAGCCAGTTTGTGAGTACAGTACTTTGAGAGACACTTACCTTGTTTTTTGTTGTGTTTCCAGTCCTCGTTTCCATCTTGGTCCTGGGTTCAGTTCTTTGCTCATCGTGTCTTGCCCTCCAACCACTTGCCTGCCTCATTTCGCCCTCTGGGATTCATCTCAAGGAACTAAGGATTTCTCTGTGACGTTTATCCTACTACTTCACCTGTGAGGAAAATAACAAACAAAACAAGATCAATCATCTTGAAAGAGCCTTCTGGTCAAGCCTTTTTGACAGTTTGTTTCATCTTCCAGGAAATCCAGAAGATCCTTATATGTATAGAGCTTTGGAGCGTGACGTCACTGGTCCGCGGCGCACAGCATTGTGGGAAAGAAATTGCCATTTATGAAGCCCTACTAAAAGAAGCTCTGTCTCTCGTTTTTGTGTTAGAATCTAAGAAGGTTGTAAAAGTTTTGCAATGGTCTAAACATGCTGTGTTATTGGATGTAATGTCCGGTCACATGACCTGAAAGTAGATAGAAAAAACGGACTTTCTGTTTCCTGTTTGCTGCTGGAAGCAGTGCGAGGGAGCTCATGTGTCGGACCTAACAAAAAGGAGATGAATGTCCTGATATCAGCGGTGACACGTCCTGATACAACTTTCTACGTGTCCCAAAATAACTGCTAGTTTGTTCCAGACATCCTGGTGAGTTTATAAATTCGTTTTGTTGGAGTTGTGCCATAAATTTTGCCATGATTTTGTCCGGGTGTTTAGTTCATAGAAGTGGGTCAGCCTAGTTTAGGTTGGGTTTATATTTTTTATACAACGTTGTCTGATTTTAGACAGAGTGGACAGCTGTGTTATTGTGAAATAAACTGTTTAAAGTTTCTTGTTGTTGTCACTGTAGTAATACTGATCTGTGTTCTGATACGTCCTTGTCAAGGCAGACCTTCATATGAAATGAATTAAACTCCAGAAGAGCTCAGTCAGGCTGCAGATGGAGGAGCATGGACCAGCAGCTACAAATACACCGTCAATGTTGCTCAGGTAGTACCATATAAAACAATTTCTCCATGTCCCAAAATAACTGCTAGTTTGTTCCAGACACTGGTGAGTGTATAAGTCAAAGTCAAGTCAAAGTCAACTTTATTGTCAAAACTGCAATATGTACAGGACATACACAGGATTGAAATTGCATTTCTCTCCGTCCCTCGGTGCAACAGTAACCATTTAAACACTAAAACACTGAAACATTTAATAAACATAAGCATAAAATGAAATAATAAAAGTGTAATACTGTCCTGAGTTTTTTCATAGTAGTAAAAAAGTGTAAAAAGTATATCTATAAAATAAAATGAAAGTTCTGGCATTGACATTTGTAATAGAGTGACAAAGCAGCATATGAAGTTTATGTACACAGTATATGTATGAGGTAGTTGGTATTGGTATAGAGGTAAAGTGGCATATACAGTAAGGCTAGTAAAAAAAAAATATATCAGCAGTAGTGTAGATTTAAAAAGTAGTGTAAATGTAAACAGTAGTAATAAATGTAAACAGTAGTATTGAATGTAAACAGTAGTAATAAATGTAAATAATAGTAATGAATGTAAACAGTTTTAATAAATGTAAACAGTGAATGTAAACAGTAGTATACATTCATTTTGTTGGAGTTGTGCCATCATTTTTGCCACGATTTTGTCCGGGTGTTTAGTTCATAGAAGTGGGTCAGCCTAGTTTAGGTTGGGTTTATATTTTTTATATAACGTTGTCTGATTTTAGACAGAGTGGACAGCTGTGTTATTGTGAAATAAACTGTTTAAAATTTCTAGTGTGTTGTCACTGTTAAAGTGTGCAGAGGTGCTACATGTATTAATACTGATCTGTGTTCTGATCTATCCTTGTCAAGGCAAAACTTCATATGAAATGAATTAAACTCCAGAAGAGCTCAGTCAGGCTGCAGATGGAGGAGCATGGACCAGCAGCTACAAATACACCGTCAATGTTGCTCAGGTAGTACCATATAAAACAATTTCTCCATGTCCCAAAATAACTGCTAGTTTGTTCCAGACACTGGTGAGTGTATAAGTCAAAGTCGTCAAAGTCAACTTTATTATCAAAACTGCAATATGTACAGGACATACACAGGATTGAAATTGCATTTCTCTCCGTCCCTCGGTGCAACAGTGGAAAAAGTAAATTTAAAGTATTAAATAGGACTTCCTTGTTTTGTCATCATTATTTAATGTGTCACACAAAACTCTGTCTAATACCTGTGTCTTTTTCTCTTCAAGGGATGGAGGTGACAAGCTCATAACAGAAGGACGTTGTTATCTGACAGAGGCTTTGATATTAGACTGTGTGAGAGTCAAGGTTCTTTATTGTCATTCACATCACATGTTGTACGTGAGGTGGAACGAAACTGTGTACACAGGGTCCCATTTACAGCCAACAAAAGTATAAAATGAATGATGTGCTGAGGTTAAAATCCCTCTTCTCCACATCGAGAGGAGCCAGTTGAGGTGGCTCGGGCATCTGGTTAGGATGCCTCCTGGACGCCTCCCTGGTGAGGTGTTCCGGGCATGTCCCACCGGGAGGAGACCCAGAGGAAGACCCAGGACACGCTGGAGGGACTATGCTTCTCGGCTGGCCTGGTAACGCCTTGGGATTCCCCCAGAGGAGCTGCTGGACTCGTTGTTTTGAAATATTTTTACAGTTGAATAATAACAAGTGGTTGTTTTTTCTCATTTAATAAAATTAATGTGGTAAACATTTATGAAACATTTAATTCAGCACTAACATGTAAACATGATGAAATTGATCACATTTGTAGTAAATACAGTCCAGTTGATCTTGTATTGAACGCCTTTTTGATTTGTAGTAAACATTTGATGTATTAACAAATTTCATTAACATGGATTAACCTGTCCAAATAAAAGTTGAATGAATGAATTTCAGGTAAGAAATAAACATAAAATGAAACAGATCCATTTTGAAGTAAACATTTGATGTAATTAAACATTTCTAGTAACAATGTGATGAACATTGTGTAAGTTAATACATTTTATAGAAAAATTGCTACACAAAAATGTGCACATATAAGTGAACAGCATGATTTACATAATTATGTATCCCTTGAAGCTGGAGAACAAACTCTGAGAAATATTTTTAAGAAGCTTCATGCTTTCTGTAGATGTCCAGTCATGTCTGGGTCCACACAAGGTCACAATGGTTTGATTGTGCACTGCATGTGAATGATGCTTCTTCAGGTGAAATTCATCTCCTGCCTCCACAGCCGCTGGATGATGCATGTCTTGTATCTGTGAGGGAACTTTCTCCAGGCAGCAGCGATCACACTGAGTCCATCAGAAGATGCTCCAAGTTCAGGAGTTGGATTTTGTACTGCTAGCTGTATTTTAATGTATCACCCTCATGACTCAGAGAGCAGAACCTGTGAACACACAATTAAAATGGTGAATGAAAAGACAGAAACATTTGTCTATAATATATATGCATCTTAATACATATATATAAAGTAATCTAATCAAGATTTGAAGTCTACATGTCATTAGACAAGCTCAAGTCATTAAAAATAAGGTAATTTTCTACGTGGAGCTTTGTAAATCAGTTAAAATACTATAAAAAATTAAGTGTTCACAATTTCTAATACTCATAGCATACAGAAGGTTGATTGATTCTGAAAGACGTATATTAATAATTTATGTAAAATTAATGAGCCAACAACGTACCTTCAACGTATTTACAATCTGGGGGATTTAAAAATGTCCAAATCATCTATCCAGCTATTCATAGATTGGACCAGCTCTCCCAGTGAATTGTAATTATAAAAAATATTTGTGGTGTAAACACTGACACAGACATCAGGTCTGCTAAAATGACTGGGAATGTCATTCCAGGTCTCTGCTCCATTTATTTATTTATTTCAAACGGGCAACATTTCCAATTATACCGATTATTTTCCATGTAGTTTTTTTTTTCATCTGGGAGAAGCTTTGGATACAGTCCACTTTATTTTGCGCTGCTTTTCAGAACCGTGACGGAAGATACAGCGCGAAAACGATGGAAATCTCCTGAATTTCTTTTATTTTTTCTGAGGGCAACAAAGATGGCGGTCGAGACCGGAACGCCCCGACACGCCCCCGACACTCCCCCACGCAGTGAAATGTGCTCCAAAGCTCTATATAGACTTGCACTGTAAATAATAAACACTGTTACTTTTGCACCTCTTCGTGTCGTTCTGGGTCTCATTACCAACTGGGTAAACCTTTGAAATCATAACACTATGACCACTTTATTGTTCTTTTTACATATTTTGTGCTAATTTCAGATTACTTTTTTGTTGCTAGTTTTATATCTTTCAAAATATGAAACTTTCCCTTAAACATTATTCTCTTAAATCTGTTTTCTTTTTTATCTTGTTGAGATTTTAGCTACTGTTCTGCTACTTTTCTGCTACTTTTAACCAGTGGTGGGATGTAACTAAGTACAAATACTTTGTTACTGTACTTAAGTACATTTTTCATGTATCTGTACTTTACTTAAGTAGGAGCCAAGATGGTGTAGTGGTTAGGGCGTTTGACTTGGGACCCGAAGGACGCGGGTTCGCGTCCCGGCCACTACACATCTTGGGGTGTCTATGAGTGCACACCTATTTCTCCAGCTCCCCGAGCGCCTTCTATGGCTGCTCACTGCACCACCTGGTAGGTGGTTGGGTTAAATGCAGAGACGAATTTCGTCTGTGTATGGGAAACATACGCAGATGACAAGATTAGACAATTATTATTATTATTATTATAATTAAATGTGGGTACTTTTTACTTTTACTCCACTACATTTTACATGAAGTATCTATACTTTCTACTCCACTACATTTCTATAATGTGTTGAGTTACAAGTAACTTTCATGTTGCAATTTTTTTATTTGTTCGTTAGTTTGAAAGTAACCAAAGGTGAGAGGGGAGTTTGGCCACTGAATCACTGCAAAGTTGACAGGTAACATTACACCCACCTTCTAGAAATTGGGCCAATAATGTATGTTCTAGTATATATATGTCACTGAGCTGGGGCCACCCACAGCATCGCCAACACACCCACAATGGATTCCACCGTGGAGAATCAGCCAGAAGATATGCACCACCCATGGCCTTATTAAAAAAATATTGAAAGATTATTGAAAGACTATTCAGTACAGCAGGACAGATTCTCTCTCCCAAAAGAGACAGACTGGACAAAAAAAAAATTCTTCTGAACTTGAACAATAAATTCTTGCTGCAATATTAAAATGTGTCAGTTCATGGGACGTTAGGAGACGAGAGATGTTTCCAAATGACTCAACACTTGGGTCCAAGTTTTGCAAATGGTGTCAGGAAGTTAAAACATTTTCACTATTGACCCATTACAAGGTTGACTAGACAGCATTTTAATTAGAGTTGATGACAAACTGGAGTTGAAGTTAAGTCTTACAGAGTAAGCCTAGACAAGCGTCGCCTGTTTGGCTTCAGAACATTTTAAGATAACATAATATTGATTATGTTAGCGGTTAGGCGGACTAGTTTTAATGATGTTTTTAGTCCGTTTGTCTGTTGTGACCGCTACATTGTTGTTCTCTAGGGTCCTATTTATTTTGCATGTGCAGATGTGAGATGTTTTCACCTGGCATCCACATCACCCCCATACAAAACACTGGTGGTGGAGGTGTTATGTATCCTAAGGAAGCTGACCATGCTGACACCTACAGGTTTTTGTATATGTTGACTGCAGTCTTGTTTTGTTGGTAATTAGTCTGATTATGATCAGGCTTGTGTATTCAGTCAGCAGCACCTAAGTGACACGCCTATATATACTTCAAAGTGACTGTGCTTGCATGCGGAGGTTGTGAGCTCAGAGTTTGGTTGCTTTGTGCTGAGCTGTTTGGGTACTGTTTGGGTACTGTTTGGGTACTGTGGGGTGTTCTCCGCCCGCCCCTGTCAGGAAGTTTGATCTTCTGTCTAGAAGATTGTTGGTGAGTAGCTGATTGCTCATGTTTGGTCCTGACTGTGCTAGATGCACTTAGAAATTGTCTGCTCATGTGTCCTTGTGAAGTTTGACTGTGCTTGAAGCACTTAGGAATGGTTGCTCATTTTTGGCTTTGCAGTGCTTGGTGCACTTGGTGGCTGTAGGCTGCATTACTGACATTTGGATCTTGCTCAGAAGAGGGAGGCTGACCTGTGTGGTTGGTTTAACCAGGAGGTTGTGTAGCTGGTGGTGACCAGCTGTTTGGACTCTTTTTGTTTGCCTGATGACAGAGTGAGATCGGTAGTTCAGTTCTCGGTTTTCTTTTACCCCTAGAGTCCCCTTTGGTTAGGTAGTCCGTCACCAGACAGGCTTCGACGGCCCTGTTTTTATGGGTTGGCCCTGCGCTGGTGACGTTATATTCTTTTTGGCTGACTCACTCTTGTCCACCATTTATTTGAACTTTGTCTATTTTTGCTCCTTTTTTGTTGCCCTGTGCCAGAAGACGGTGCACTCCGCACCTGGAGGGAGGAGTCGGGCAGTTTTCAATAAAGCTTTTTAATTTACCTTCTGCCTCCTTGTGTCTTGTGTCCCTTTAATGTGTTCAGCCTGAGCCAGCCATAACAATGTAACAAGAGTAAACACCTTAAAAAATATATTTGTTTGCTGACATAGTAAAGGTGTGTCTCAGCGGAACTTTTCTTAATACTGTAAAGGCACTTTTGACATTTGACGTTATTACGTGATACGTATCACGTAATAACTATACGTGATAAGTATAGATGTCCATCCACATGGTATCAGCATTTGGGTTTTTTAAAGGGAGCAAGCTAACAGAGCTACAACCTGATGGCGTTTCATAGAAAATGCAGATGTTTGATAAGCAAAAAATGTGGGGGAAAAAAACGCTCGTGTTTAGTTTTCATGAAACTGCGAAAAAACACATTAGCTTATTTTGAGTGAAGTTTGGATCTCTGTCTTTAATGCATATCTTAGAGATATTAGTAGAGAAATGTAGAATATACCCAATAATTAAAGGAACTGAATGAATAAATCTAAGTTTGGTGATAAACATGGGAGTTAGAGTCAGTTTATCAGAAATGTATTCAGGAGTAAATTAACCAAGACAAATCAAGTACATGGGAATGCTAGTTTACTGAATGAAACTATCTACACTTGGACTAAGCCCCTCCATTTGTAACTGGGTACTAGACTTCTTAACAGACAGACCACAGTCCGTGAAGATCCACAACTTCTCCTCCTCCACCATAACCCTCAGCACTGGCTCTCCTCAAGGATGTGTGCTGAGCCCCCTTCTGTTCACTCTGCTCACATATGATTGTACAGCCACACATCCAGGCTGTCATATTGTTAAGTTTGCAGATGATACAGCGGTGGTGGGATGCATCACAAACAATGATGAGTCCAGCTACAGACAGGAGGTGGAACACCTGGAGAGCTGGTGCAAAGAGAATAATCTTCACATGAATGTGAAGAAGACAAAGGAGATGATTGTGGACTTCAGAAGGAACAAACAAACACACGCCCCACTGAACATAGGTGGATCTGCAGTGGAAGTGGTCTCCAGCTACAAATACTTGGGTGTACACATGAATGATAACCTCAGCTGGAGCAACAACACCACCAGCCTGATCAAGAAAGGTCATCAGAGACTCTACTTCCTCAGACGGCTGAGACGAGCTGGTCTGAGCAGCCCAGTTCTCACCTCCTTCTACAGGTGTGCAGTGGAGAGCATCCTGTGCTCCAGCATCAACGTGTGGCATGGAGGCTGCACAGTTGAAGAGAGGAAAGCTCTACAGAGAGTGGTGAAGGCTGCACAGAAGTCTGTTGGAGTCAGTCTCCCCACCATCACAGACATTTACACCTCCAGATGCAGGAAAAGAGCCACCTGCATCATGAAAGACCTCACTCACCCAGCACACTCACTCTTTGCCCCACTCCCCTCAGGACGGAGGTTGAGGAGCATCAAATGTAGAACCACTAGACTGAGGAACAGCTTCTACCCTGAGGCTGTTAGACTCATGAATAAATAAATAATAAGAATAAACACTGCAAAATATCACATCATGCTGATGCTGATCTGTTTTCTTGTTGCTGTGTTCATCTGTGACCATCTGCTCATACAGACTCATGTTCGTGCTGCTGTTTATAATGATGTTTTTCCACTACATTAGGGCTTAGTGTATTACTAGTTGATGTTTTTCTTAGTTAATTCTAGATGTTATTACTGTTTTTCTCTTGCATTTGTTGTTGGATGTAACTGGGACCCCGTGTACATAATCTCGTTTTCATCACATGTACCACATGCGGTGCAAATGACAATAAAGACTCTCTGACTCTGACTCTGAAAAGGTTGACACTTTCAAAACTTTGTAGTATCAAACTCTTGGTCAAGAAAGTGGAGAACTTTAAACTGTTTAAGTGTGCATCTTAATCATCTTGTTTTGGAGGTAAGACCTGCAGTTCTAGACTCTACAGTACATCCCTTAATTTGCATTTTATCTGGAACTACCTACTGGATGAAAGCAGCACAGAAGCCAGCCTCTCTCCCCAAGCTCTGACAGGGGACATAATACTGAATAAATCCCCCCAGGCAGATATAACGTTGACACTGACTTGTCCTAAAAACATAACATGTCTAAAGAAAATAATACAGCAAACAGTTGAAAAGTGTCTTCATTTTATTGAATTTTCATCACTCTACCATCTAGAGCAGCACATTCATGTCGACGTGACGTTCTAAAATGCAGACTAGCTACAGGAATATCAATATTGCGTTTGTTTGTGAAAACTTACACACTTTGTCAAGTTTGCATTTAACTTTTTTTCCTAAAATTTTCTTAACATAGCCATAAAATATCACAGACAAATGTCATCCTATACAAAACTACTGCACTCTGTGGAAACAACATGCCATTGTAAAAAAGGAACAAAATACTGTTTATAATTTTTTTAAAACCATATGCTTTAAAGACTTTCCATAGGTTATTCACTTTTATCATGAACTGTAAGACTTACTCACATTTTCAAGTTTGCATTGAATTTTTTTTAAACAGTTTTCCTAAAATTTCCTATTTTTGTTGGGCACTTATAGCAGAGACTGTACAGACACGTTCACCCATAAACATTAAGTCTTTCGACAGCTTAAACATGCATAAGCAGATAATAATAATAATAATAATAACTTTTATTTATAACGCACTTTACATTAAACAAATCTCAAAGTGCTACAATGAACATTAAATAAAAGCAAGATTAAAATCAACCATAAATGCAAGTGGAGGAACAATCAAGAGGACAGTGCCTCACAGATGATTGCATAAAAA
>JBBPBX010000328.1:8819-22315 GCA_038048925.1 Garcialebias charrua
TCGAACTGTGGTGCGGTTCCAGTTCGATGAGAACGTCAACGCTTTCTGCGCTGGTGAGAAACCTCGTGCTCCTGTTTTGTTTTCTACTCTGGATTCTGATCACACCTGGATTATTGAGCAAACATCTGGACAAATCAGGATCACATTTGTTTTATTCATCATGTGACTCAGATGTGCCTTAAAAAATACAACAAAAACAAACAAGACGTCCTGATTCATGCTCAATAATCCAGGTTGATGAATCTAACGAGGTTAAGTCAGCTCCTCTGGACGGGTTCTTCTTTGATGAAATGTTTTGTCTTTTATCCAAAAGACTTCTTCAATCTGAGGAGCTGCAACAAACTCAGTCTTATAAATAGCACCTTCTCATAGTGGACCAACCAGTTTGATGGTAACAGCCAGAACTAGCTGATTGTTAGCGCCCTGAGGGCTACTTGCTATTCACAGAGGGCTGAGTGATACTAGCAATAACAGCATTGTAAGTGGGGGACAGTTGAACCCGGAGGCCTCCACCTCTGTTTCATGATGGACGTTTTATTTTCACAAAGATGGCCTCCTTTACTCCTCTCTCAAACCATCGTTCCTCTCTATCTATTTCTTCTTCCGGCACTCGGCAAAGCAGGTCGCATATCTTTCTGCTCTTCCCTCCCTAAGTTTTTCCTACTCCCTGCTTGCTTTTCGTCTCGTCTGCGACCCTTCAGCGCTCACTCGAACCAATATGGAATTAATCAATTGGGCTGTTTCTTCAATGGATAAGATTTTTTCCACGAAGCGGACCGTGTCAGGAGAAGCTGTCTGTCCCTCCGACACACACGCGGCTGGATACGTGCTGGACTCGTGGGGTCAGTGGCAGCCCATGTGTCTGTCCGTTCTGAGTGTCGAAGACGTGGAGGATTTGTGGATTATTGGATTATTGGTAGCAACTGCTCTGTTTTTTGGCGTAACCGGAGTTGTTTGTTATCGGAAGCTGAGGGAGGCTTCGGCGGCTATCAGAGCGCTGTCGGGACTGCCTGATCAGCAAAATTCTCTGAACCGGGTCGTGGGCTCCTCATCCCAGCTGCTGTATGAGCTCAATCGCACGATTGGTGCAGTGGTGGACCACCGTGCACCTGCTGTCCGTTTTGGGACTTGTTTGCAGCCACCCAGGATCGATCAAGGGACAGGTGGAAGCTCATGAAAGCGGGGCAGAGCAGAACCACATATTTGGATTTCTTTCGGCCATGAAACAGCACCCACAGACTTGGAGGCGGCAGTGGAAAAGAACACTGTGGTCTATTTGGATAACAAACGAAACATTATCTGGCTTCTGCACATGTCCTTGACAAGCGGGCTGTGGGAATCCATTCTCCTAGAGTGAGGAGTTGAAGAGCCCCCCCCCTCCCCCTCCCCAGAGATTTCTGTGAGGCTTCGGATAACACCCAGCTGCACACCTGCTGAACTTTGTGTTTGTCTGAAATTAATCATGGACACAATCTCCTTGCCTGCCGTATTTCCTTTGTTATTGTACCTAAATGTGCTCTGATATGGTTTTTACTGAATCACGCGGTGTCTTGAAGACAAAATGTGATTCATCTTTTTTTAATATCAATGCTGTGAATCCCAGTGTTTCTGCCTGTTTTTCCTGCTTTTGACCTTCATCTGGAGACAGATTGGGCCTGGCCGCGCTAAGAGCATATCAATGTGTTGAATAAACATGTCGTGTGTTGATAAAACATATCGTGTGTTGATAAAACATGTAATATGCTTTGTTTTGCTGCAGCTTTTGCACTCATTTCTCTTCTGGATGCCTGCAATACATACTTACGTTGTAATCGGTGGAAATTGATGCAATGTTAATAAAACTCCTTGATTCCTTGATTCCTTGATCAAGGATGTGAACATCTTCATCCCTGAAAGAGTGACCTCTGACCTGGAGATGAGTGTAGACAGCAGAGTCCTGACCTGATGATGTTGATCTTCTGTGCTGGACCATCCTTTTGGCCAGTGGCTGTTTACCATATTTTCTGGCGTATAAGTCGCATCCATCATAAAAAGCATCATGAAGAGGAAAAATAAAACATATATAAGTCACTTTTATTTTATGTCACCTCTGACCCCCGGGAAACGTTGGCCGGTGTCGTGCCAAAAATCAATTGGCTGCCAAAAAACAACGGGCGGCCACGGGAGCGCGCATGGGACGACTCGCTGTTGCAATTCTTCTAAATTTAAAGGGATTGTGACATGATTTTTTTACTATTCATAAAATTGCTCAAAATATATATATTTTATCATTTAAATATGTTTGTTTTTGCAAACAAAATGATAAATCACTTTAATTTTGCTTTAAAAGTGATTTTGAACTTCAAGCCGTGTTTAATCATGGGAAATCCCATTACACACGAACGCACCATCTGTGATGTCACACTGGGCAGAGCTCTGGGCTTGTCACAGTGCGCAGGTATGAGCAGCTCGACATGAAGGAAGTCTGATACAGCATCAGACCTAAATTAGATCCTGTTGTTTCTTGTTCCATCACCCAAACTATTTTCTGCTTCCCAAAATGAAGACAAATAGCTCAAATCTTCACATAGATTGCTAAATTCGTCCAGTTTTAAATTGTCCGCTATTAAAGACACCACAGCCCTCTGCCCAGTGTGACATCACATATGGTGCGTTCGAGTGTAATCGGATTTCCCATGATTAAACACGGCTTGAAGTTCAAAATCACTTTTAAAGCAAAATTAAAGTGATTTATCATTTTGTTTGCAAAAACAAACATATTTAAATGATAAAATATATATATTTTGAGCAATTTTATGAATAGTAAAAAAATCATGTCACAATCCCTTTAACAAGATTAATACTTAAAAACAATTATTTGTTTGCTCGACATTATAGCAAAAGTGTGTCTCCGTTGAACTTTTTCCTTAATAAATGCACTTTAATGGTCAATGTTTGGTGGAATTGGGTGGGGAGGCCGGGGTAGCGACCGTTATAGGAACAACTTATACGCCTACCGATAGCTGTCAAAAGCCTAGAGGGCCCTCTCGCGCCTCTAGCAGCTGCAAATGGTAATGAACATTTACAGCGTCAGTCAAAAGTTGCATTATGAATATGGAGAAAAAAAAGGTACCGTATATACCGTATTTTCCGGTGTATAGGTCGCACCTTTTTATGGTTTTTTCCAAGGCCTGCGACCTATACACAGGTGCGACCTATACATGGCTTGTTATCACTTTCGGCGAACCAAATTTTTAAATCCAGCTCATTTCACAATTACGTTCATTTATTAAGGAAAAGTTCAGCTCAGACATATATTTGCTATAATTTTTATCAAACAAATAATTGTTTTTAAGTGTTAATCTTCTTAAAAGCCTTGCTGTGCGCTCCTGTGGCAGACATTTGCAGCAGAGCTAAACGTAGGTGCGACCTATACACCAGTGCGACCTATCTAGGGATTTTTCCAATCTATTGGTGATAATTGGACAATGCGACCTATACACAGGTGCGACCTATACACCAGAAAATACTGTAAATCGCAGGACTGGCAAATCTACGAAAAAAAGCTGTGACTTATATGCACGGTAGTTTCCCCGATGTAAGACCGATCACCCTCCTGACACTGAACAACATACACAATATTACTCCGTTTGTGCTGGGGGACTGGATCTTTGGGTGTTTGCTTTAATGTAGTTTGGAGTTTGAAAGCCACTGGGACGTGATGTTTAGAAAGTAAACACCTCAGATTACCTCCAGTGTCTCTGCAACAGGAACGCATGGAGAAACAATGATTTGTCATTTTGAGATCAAAGTGCAGCATTCAGCATTTGAAACACCATCCATCCATTGAGCCATCCATCCTACCTAACTAACCAACTACTGTAACTGTATTCTTGGTTCTGATTTGAGTAAAAAACAGAAATACGGTAAAGTATGTGTTTGCATTAATCAAATGTTTGTTCACTCTGGGGAAACATCTCATCTGCTTGTACGTTCTGATCTTTCCGATCCTACAAAGCAGCTCTTCTTTGAACCGTTGAATTCTGTGCAGATCATCTATCGCGTCCATAAATCTGCTCTCCTGGTTGTCATTGAGTATTGTGTTACGCTGATTAAGAATCAGACATGTTTCTCTGCCATTTTGATTTAAACATAAATGTTCTAAATCTTTTTTTTGTTTTTCAAGCACATAAAATGTATTGCTAGGAAGAATTGTGTTGAGTCTTGTAGCTCTGGCCTGATGCTATTTGTTCTGAAGCTTTGGATCCATCCCTCAGCTGTAGTAATGCAGATCAGCACCACCAGGTGGCAGTGTTAAGCTTCTGTGTATCTATACATGTGCAGAAGTTCATTCATTCATTCATTCATTCATTCAACCTTTATTTATACAGGCTAGCCTCGTTGAGTCACGGGGACTCATTTACAAGAGGGACCTGTGAATTGAAGAAATACACCTTGTTTGACCTGTTTTATTCTGTTAAGAATTTTTATTTTATTTTATAAACTTGCATGCCCATCTTTACATTCCACTTTTTGTCTGTTCTGCTTATCTGCGCAGATTAGATTGTTTCTCTGTTTGTGTGGAAGCAGTTTTT
This sequence comes from Garcialebias charrua, assembly GCA_038048925.1. Classification (NCBI taxonomy): domain Eukaryota; kingdom Metazoa; phylum Chordata; class Actinopteri; order Cyprinodontiformes; family Rivulidae; genus Garcialebias; species Garcialebias charrua. The sequence goes on from JBBPBX010000328.1 coordinate 13,394, forward strand.
TGCATTGGTGTTTATTTCACATGCTATTCATTTGTTCGTTAAATACCGTTTTCAGGTCAGTATACGTGTAAGGAGGGTAAAAACAGCCCCTGCCTGGTGTACGTCAGCTTCAATCAGAAGATCTACATCTACTGGAAGGTGAAGCTGGAGCGTATGGAGTCCACTAACCTGCTGCGGGTGCTGGAGGAGAAGCCCGAGTTTAAAAGCCAGCTGAAGGCGCTGGGAGTTGGTGAGTACATAAACAGCTTCAGCTCAGACTGGAGCGTCATTCATTAAACTCAAACCGACATCCTCTCGGTTTGAGCTTGGATTAGAACAGCTGGCCAGCTGCGATTGTTGGGTGGGATTGTTTCTTCCATCCTGTCGTTAACACCCAGAGTCTGACCTGAATGCTAACGAGCAGGAAGGAGAGATATTAACTCCACATTTCTGACTAAACCCTCAGTATCTGCAAGTGTACCGCCCACACGTTTCCCCTTAAAATGTTGGCATTTTAGAAAAACTTTTTTTTTTCCCTGTTTAGCAAAAGTGTGCATAGCTTTTTTATGTGAAATATATAAAAAAACGACCAAAAGGTTTTAAGTGAATAATAAGAGCTATTCCTACATTTACTGTATTTTCCTCTATACACGTCGCACCGCCCTATAAGTCGCATCAGCCCAACTATGTCTAATAAAGTGGGAAGAAAACGTAAATACGTCTCTTTGCCGTGTACGTCTCACATCTATTAAGCATCACCGCTGACAACCCGGAAATGTGGGCCGGTGCTGTGCCAAAAATCAATGGGCTGTCAAATGGTGGCGGCGGGAGCGTGCACGGGAGAACTTTGACAAGAATAACATTTAAAAACAATTCTTTGTTTGCTGGAAATTATAGTAAAGGTGTGTCTCAGTCTAACTTTTGCTTAATAGATGCATTTTGACGGTCAGGTCAACTGCATTTCAAAACCCGATTTGCGGAAGCGGCAGGACGAACCTCCACATTTCTTCAAAATTTAACAAGATAAACACCTAAAAACAATTATTTGTTTGCTCAAAATTATAGTAAAGGTGTGTCTCAGTCTAAAGTTTGCTTAAGTCATTCATTCATTCAACCCTTATTTAGACAGGTTAATCCCATTGAGTCTCGGAGACTCATTTACAAGAGAGTCTTGACTAAAGAATAAATAATTAATAAAATAAATAATAATTAATAAAAGATCTTTAACGGTCAAATCAGCTGTATTTCAAAAGCTGATTCGCATAAGTGAGCATGCGCAGATGGACGAGCCGCTGTTCATTTCTTCGAAATTTAACAAGATAACCACCTAAAAACAATTATTTGTTTGCTCGACTTTATAGTAAAGGTGTGTGTCTCAGTTGAATTTTTCCTTAATAAATGCACTTTAATAATCAAATTAGCTGCATTTCTCCGGGCGGTGCAGCAAAATGAAGCTGATTTGATGGTTGCTCCACGCAGTGAGCAGAACGAAGGTGGGGATTCTATGGCAGGTTGATTGTGTCTCTGGCTCTGGAACCAGTTTCCTTGAGAGGGGTTGGACACTCTTCCACTCTGGAGTTGCCCCTGGTGAGAGGCGCCGAGCAGGAGTGGGCATACTGGTTGCCCCCCATCTTGGTGCCTGTACGTTGGGGTTCACCCCGGTGAACGAGAGGGTAGCCTCCCTTCGCCTACGTGTGGGGGGACGGGCTCTGACTGTTGTTTGTGCCTATGCACCAAACGGCAGCTCAGACTACCCACCCTTTTTGGAGTCCTTGGAGGGGGTATTGGAGAGTGCGCCTCCTGGGGACTCCCTTGTTCTACTGGGGGACTTCAACGCTCACGTGGGCAATGACAGTGAGACCTGGAGGGGTGTGGTTGGGAGGAACGGCCCCCCTGATCTGAACCAGAGTGGTGTTCTGTTATTGGACTTCTGTGCTCGTCATGGATTGTCCATAACGAACACCATGTTTAAGCATAAGGGTGTCCATATGTGCTCTTGGCACCAGGACACCCTAGGTCGCAGTTCGATGATCGACTTTGTTGTCGTCTCATCTGATCTGCGGCCGCATGTCTTGGACACTCGGGTGAAGAGAGGGGCGGAGCTGTCAACTGACCACTACCTGGTGGTGAGTTGGCTCCGATGGTGGGGGAGGATGCCGGTCAGACCTGGCAGACCCAAACGTATTGTGAGGGTCTGCTGGGAACGTCTGGCAGAGTCTCCCGTAAGACGGAGCTTTAACTCCCACCTCCGGGAGAGCTTTGAACACGTTCCGAGGGAGGCGGGGGACATGGAGTCCGAGTGGGCCGTGTTCCGCGCCTCTATTGTCGAGGCAGCTTATCGGAGCTGTGGCCGCAAGGTTGTTGGTGCCTGTCGAGGTGGCAACCCTCGAACCCGGTGGTGGACACCGGCAGTGAGGGATGCTGTCAGGCTGAAGAAGGAGTCCTATTGGGCCTTTTTGGCTTGTGGGACCCCGGAAGCAGCTGATAGGTACCGGCAGTCCAAGCGGCATGCGGCTCGGGTGGTTGCTGAGGCAAAAACTCGGGCGTGGGAGGAGTTCGGAGAGGCCATGGAGAATGACTTCCGTACGGCTTCGAGGCGATTCTGGTCCACCATCCGGCGTCTCAGGGGGGGAAAGAGGTACGAGACCAACACCATTTATGGTGGAGGTGGCGTGCTGCTGACCTCAACTCGGGATGTTGTGAGTCGGTGGGCGGAATACTTCGAAGACCTCCTCAATCCTACTGGCACGTCTTCCACTGAGGAAGCAGAGCCTGGGGACTTTGGGTCGGGTTCTCCGATCTCTGGTGCTGAGGTCGCCGAGGTGGTTAAAAAGCTCCGCGGTGGCAAGGCTCCGGGGGTGGATGAGATTCGCCCGGAGTTCCTTAGGGCTCTGGATGTTGTAGGGTTGTGTTGGCTTACGCGACTCTGCAATATCGCGTGGACATCGGGGGCAGTTCCCTTGGATTGGCAGACTGGGGTGGTGGTTCCCCTATTTAAAAAGGGGGACCGTAGGGTGTGTTCCAACTATAGGGGGATCACACTCTTAAGCCTCCCTGGTAAGGTCTATTCAGGGGTTCTGGAGAGGAGGGTCCGTCGGATAGTCGAACCTCGGATTCAGGAGGAGCAGTGTGGTTTTCGTCCTGGTCGTGGAACACTGGACCAGCTCTACACCCTCAGCAGGGTCCTGGAGGGTGCGTGGGAGTTTGCCCAACCAGTTTACATGTGTTTTGTGGACTTGGAGAAGGCATTCGACCGCGTCCCTCGGGGGGTTCTGTGGGGGGTACTCCGGGAGTATGGGGTACCAGGCCCTTTGATAAGGGCTGTTAGGTCCCTGTACGACCGGTGTCAGAGCTTGGTCCGCATTGCCGGCAGTAAGTCAGGCTCGTTTCCGGTGAGAGTTGGACTCCGCCAAGGTTGCCCTTTGTCACCGATTCTGTTCATAACTTTTATGGACAGAATTTCTAGGCGCAGCCAAGGTGTTGAGAGGATCCGTTTTGGTGACCTTAGAATCGCTTCTCTGTTTTTTGCAGATGATGTGGTCCTATTGGCTTCATCAGCTCGTGATCTACAGCTTTCGCTGGAGCGGTTTGCAGCTGAATGCGATGCGGCCGGGATGAGGATCAGTTCCTCCAAATCCGAGGCCATGGTCTTGAGCCGGAAAAGGGTAGCATGCCCTCTCCGGGTCGGGGAGGAGGTCCTGCCCCAAGTGGAGGAGTTTAAGTATCTCGGGATCTTGTTCACGAATGAGGGAAAACTGGGGCGTGAGATCGATAGGCGGATAGGTGCAGCGTCCACAGTGAAGCGGGCGCTGTACCGGTCTGTCGTGGTGAAGAGAGAGCTGAGTCAAAAGGCAAAGCTCTCAATTTACCGATCGATCTACGTTCCCACCCTCATCTATGGTCATGAGCTTTGGGTTATGACCGAAAGAACAAGATCTCGGATACAAGCGGCTGAAATGAGTTTTCTCCGCAGGGTGGCTGGACTCTCCCTTAGAGATAGGGTGAGAAGCTCAGTCATCCGGGAGGGACTCGGAGTAGAGCCGCTGCTTCTCCACATCGAGAGGAGCCAGTTGAGGTGGCTCGGGCATCTGGTTAGGATGCCTCCTGGACGCCTCCCTGGTGAGGTGTTCCGGGCACGTCCCACCGGGAGGAGACCCAGAGGAAGACCCAGGACGCGCTGGAGGGACTATGTTTCTCGGCTGGCCTGGGAACGCCTTGGGATTCCCCCGGAGGAGCTGCTCCAAGTGGCTGGGGAGAGGGAAGTCTGGGCCTCCCTACTTAGGCTGCTACCCCCGCGACCCGACCCCGGATAAGCGGAAGAAGATGGATGGATGGATGGATGGATGGATGGTTGATTGTGTCATTAATAGCTGATGAAGATTCTCAGTCATCCAGGACATGGTAAATTCAAAGAAGTTCAAAGCAAAAACTAGTATAAAGTATAATAAATAAACTCCAGTTGTTTTTGTCTCATTAGAGCCACTTTTGCCTAGATTACATGATACAACAACTTGCCTAATTGTTACTACTACTCTGCTGCCATCAAGTGGCTGAAAGTGGTACTGTTCATTATTTGGTTTATAAATATGGGGGAAAATCCATAAATACGTTGCTTCGGCCTATAAGTCACAGGGCATGTATTTTTTATGTTTTTAAAGTGATTTATACAGTGAAAAATACGGTAGTCACTTTTCTTGTAGATTTTTGTTGAAGTTTAATAAAAGTCCCAAACTGTGTTTTTCACAGGCGGATAGGTGCAGCGTCCGCAGTGAAGCGGGCGCTGTACCGGTCTGTCGTGGTGAAGAGAGAGCTGAGTCAAAAGGCAAAGCTCTCAATTTACCGATCGATCTACGTTCCCACCCTCATCTATGGTCATGAGCTTTGGGTTATGACCGAAAGAACAAGATCTCGGATACAAGCGGCTGAAATGAGTTTTCTCCGCAGGGTGGCTGGACTCTCCCTTAGAGATAGGGTGAGAAGCTCAGTCATCCGGGAGGGACTCGGAGTAGAGCCGCTGCTTCTCCACATCGAGAGGAGCCAGTTGAGGTGGCTCGGGCATCTGGTTAGGATGCCTCCTGGACGCCTCCCTGGTGAGGTGTTCCGGGCATGTCCCACCGGGAGGAGACCCAGAGGAAGACCCAGGACACGCTGGAGGGACTACCGTATTTTCCGGCCTATAAGTCGCAGTTTTTTTAACTAATTTTCATGTCCTGCGACTTATACGGCGAAGCGACATATTAAGGGATTTTTTCCCATATTTTTAGACCAATTTTTGGCTGAGATATGACCGTTTCCATTCATTCTGACTGAAAAAAATGGAGCAGTACCACTTTCAGCCGCTAGGGTCCACCGAGCGTTCCCAGCTCATGTGTCCGACAGCAGCCTCATCTGCTCGGACTCACTCTGCTGCAGCACGGCCTCCTGCTCTCTGGAGCTCTGAACTACTGTTACCTCAGTGTTTTACTGTTAGCAAAATAGCTCAAGAACCACAGNGGACTGAAAAAAATGGAGCAGCACCACTTTCAGCTGCTAGGGTCCACCGAGCGTTCCCAGCTCATGTGTCCGACAGAAGCCTCCTCTGCTCGGACTCACTCTGTCGCAGCACGGCCTCCTGCTCTCTGGAGGTCTGAACTACTGTTACCTCATTGTTTGACTGTTAGCAAAATAGCTCATGAACCACAAGACAGATTTTGATGAAACTTACAGAAAGTAATCACTGGATGGACATTTACAACTGATTAGTTGTAGGAGATGTTTGAGCTAAAATTAGATTTATTTATAATTTATTTTCGCAGCGCAAGCGCACGTTTGGAAGATTGTCAAAGCGAAACAATTTAAATCCAGCTGATTTGAACATTACCTTAATTTTTAGGAAAAGTTCAGCTCAGAAACACTTTTGCTATAATGTCAACAAACATATATATATTTTTAAAGTGTTAATCTTGTTAAATTTTAAAGAAATGAAGCGTATCCGCTCGCTGCGCGTGCACGCTTTGCAGCACCTACGTAGCAAAACTATTTTTCTTTTATTCAGCTGATTTGACCGGTATGTGCATTTATTAAGGAAAAGTTCAGCTCAGACACATCTTTGCTATAATTTTCAGCAAACAAACAATTGTTTTTAAGTGTTAATCTTGTAAAAGTCCTTCCATGCACGCTCCTGTGGCCATTTCGCAGCCAATCCATTTTGGGCAAAACACCGGCCTACATTTCCGGGTTGTCACCGCTGCCGCGTAACATACGCGATGCATCAGCGGTGACGCATAATAGATGCGACGTATACGGAGGTGCGACACGTTTATGGATTTTTCCACTTTATTGGACATAATTGGACTGATGCGACATATAGGGCGGTGCGACTTTTCAGCCGGAAAGTACGGTATGTTTCTTAGCTGGCCTGGGAACACCTTGGAGGAGCTGACTCTGGATAAGTGGAAGAGGATGGATGGATGGATGGATGGATGAATGGATGGATGGATGAAAGGATTGAATCATTGAAGCCCTGGGTGTTCCACAAAGCAAACCTCAACATCACTCATCCTTTATTAATATTTAATCAATCTAAAGAATTTATAATTGTTTTGCAGTGTGCCTACATAAATATATAAGCAGTATAATTACCGTATTTTCTGGTGTATAGGTCGCATTGTCCAATTATCACCAATAGATTGGAAAAATCCCTAGATAGGTCGCACTGGTGTATAGGTCACACCTACGTTTAGCTCTGCTGCAAATGTCTGCCACAGGAGCACACAGCAAGGCTTTTAAGAAGATTAACACTTAAAAACAATTATTTGTTTGATAAAAATTAAAGCAAATATATGTCTGAGCTGAACTTTTCCTTAATAAATGAACGTAATTGTGAAATGAGCTGGATTTAAAAATTTGTTCTGCCGAAAGTGATAACAAGCCATATGTAGGTTGCACTGGTGTATAGGTCGCAGGCCTGGAAAAAAACATAAAAAGGTGTGACCTAAACACCGGAAAATACGGTATATATTTTCACAAGTTTACTGCAGGATCTCTTGCCACTTTTTTTCCCCACTTTAAAGCTTTACCCACTAAATTCCCCTATTGTTCATAAACGGTGGATTAGAGGTCGATTGATATTGAAGTTGAGGGCGTCCCAAACAAAACTCACGTAATGCAAATATGTTTGACAGTGATGTGACTAAACGAAGGAACAGGAGGCTGAAGTACGAACAACATATTTCAGGCGGTTCAGTGTTCTGTAAAGGTTGTTGAGGTTGGCCTGTAGTTTTGGGTTTTTGAAGACATTTTACTTGCATAGAAAGTTAGTAAAAGACCAGATCCCGAAAAAGGTTTTTCTGCCTCTGAGAGGTAGGTGGTTACAATTCTTGTTTTTGTTTTCATTCTCACATGCTGCTGTGTACAGCCGTAAGCTAAGCTAAGCAGCTGCAGCTGATGGCTTTATATTAAACAGGTAATAAAAGAGTGAAGTTAGTCATCTCATCAAATCCAGAGACTCATGTAGACTGAAAGAGGTCAGGAAGGAAACTTGTTTAATCCATATACACATTAAAGCTGCTATATGTAACTTTTCTAACAATATATTTTTAACATATTTCTTCACTCTGTCACTAGATTGATGTTAGAGAGGTAATCTCTGAAAAAAACTTAAAAAAAATATTGTCCCCTTGCTTCTCCAGGTGGTAAATAAGCATTTCTAAAAAGAAAAAGTGACCCGCCATTTTCCAGCCAATAAAAACAAAGTTTGTAACCAGCCAATAAAAACCGAGCTTGAATTTGAATCAGCCAATAAAAACAGAGCTTGAATTTGAATTTTAACAGACCACAAGGGGGCAGAGCCATATATGGCTCTGAGGGGGAGGGATCAGAATGCTTTTCTTGTTGAAATTTTTTCTAAGTGCTGATGTTGTACAGAAACTGCAGACTGAACCTTTAATCTTAGGTTTGTGATTTGTGAACTGCTTCGTTTTAATATTTATTTCACCCTCCTCTTTTCCCTCAAATCTGTTCAGACTTTTTAACACAACACTTAAAACACATTTTATCATCAGTCAGTTCTTGGTTAATCATTGAAAAGCCACTGCGGTTGTTTATTTCCTGTTCGTTTTTTAATTGCTTTTTATGGTGGAGCAGTAATCTTCCAGCTGTGCCTGGGTCTTCCTCTGGGTCTCCTCCCGGTGGGACATGCCCGGAACACCTCACCAGGGAGGCGTCCAGGAGGCATCCTAACCAGATGCCCGAGCCACCTCAACTGGCTCCTCTCGATGTGGAGAAGCAGCGGCTCTACTCCGAGTCCTCCCGGATGACTGAGCTTCTCACCCTATCTCTAAGGGAGAGTCCAGCCACCCTGCGGAGAAAACTCATTTCAGCCGCTTGTATCCGAGATCTTGTTCTTTCGGTCATAACCCAAAGCTCATGACCATAGATGAGGGTGGGAACGTAGATCGATCGGTAAATTGAGAGCTTTGCCTTTTGACTCAGCTCTCTCTTCACCACGACAGACCGGTACAGCGCCCGCTTCACTGCGGACGCTGCACCTATCCGCCTATCGATCTCACGCTCCAGTTTTCCCTCATTCGTGAACAAGATCCCGAGATACTTAAACTCCTCCACTTGGGGCAGGACCTCCTCCCCGACCCGGAGAGGGCATGCTACCCTTTTCCGGCTCAAGACCATGGCCTCGGATTTGGAGGAACTGATCCTCATCCCGGCCGTATCACACTCGGCTGCAAACCGCTCCAGTGAAAGTTGTAAATCACGAACTGATGAAGCCAGTAGGACCACATCATCTGCAAAAAACAGAGAAGCGATTCTAAGGTCACCAAAACGGATCCTCTCAACACCTTGGCTGCGCCTAGAAATTCTGTCCATAAAAGTTATGAACAGAATCGGTGACAATAAACAAACAAACAATAAACAATAGAAAACAAAAGAGAGAAAAAAAACAAAAGA
>JBBPBX010000328.1:23075-56941 GCA_038048925.1 Garcialebias charrua
ACTTTAACATGTAGCAAAAGACGGAGCCTGCTGTCATCGCTTGTAACGGTGACAACGTACTTTTAAACGTCCTAGGAGGTACAGGAGGGGCAATCTGACTGATAGGAATGGGGATGATAATAATTGATAGGGGCCATTTTATGGTTGATAACATCCGAAGCGGGTGCTCAGTTTTCAAATCCCGTTTAAAGACCCATTACTATTATGTTGCTTTCAACACCATTTGATCTGTGTTTGGTCGTTTTATTTATTATCTGCAACGTTTTTATGTATATTTCTTGTACTTCATTGTGTGTGTTGCCTGTTGTTTGTTTGTTTGTGCAGCACTTTGGTTGGCCTTGTCGCTGTTTTAAGTGCTCTATAAATAAAATGGTATGGTATGATAGTAGCTAGCTACATATAAGTATGTTGTTAAAATGGCATAGGTTTAAGAGTTAAGAACATTGCAAGAGTATAGAAAGGGTTTATAAAGCCTTAAAAATATACACAGTAAATACTAAAATAAATATAATTAATTCATCCTTTATTTATACAGGTTAATTCCATTGAGCCTCGGGGACTCATTTACAAGAAAGACCTGATAATGATGCTACTTCACAGATTTTCACTAACCCCCATAATAAACAAGATATATAAACCATTTTTACACCTAGATGCATACAACTAATGGGCCTAAATACAACTATTCACCTATATATTTATTTATAACTTTTGTACCTGTAATTATAATGGGTTTGCATGTTTTCCTCATGCATGTATAGTTTTTTGGGGGGTACTTAGCGTTGCCCCCACAAGTCAAAAACCTACATGTTGGGTTAACTGGGTGTTCTAAAACTGTCCTGTGTGTTCGTCTGTCCCTGTGTTGGACTGACGACCTGTCCAGGGTGCCCCGCCTCTCGCCCACTGCCTGCTGGAAATAGGCACCAGCTCCCTGCAACCCAACAAAAGATTAACAGAAAATGAACAAATGCCAGTTTTACATTCAATATTTTCTTCTAATTGGATATGAAATATGAAGAGCTTCTTTACATGCCCATGCAGACACAAAAGTAAATAAATAAACAAAAGAGATGATCATCTGAGGCGATCAATTTTCAACTTTACCAAAACACACAGATTTTGTAGACAGTGTGCAGACGTTTGTGGTTCTTTCTCTTCTGTTGTTGTTGCTGATGTACTTATTTCACAGCAGGGCATTTTCTGCTGGAGATGCCCTCACACAGCTGGAAACCCAAAGAGGGAGGGCTAACAGAAGAACCTGCCTACAGTTCACAGGAGGTGGGAAGTGGAGGGAAAAGTACTGTATGTTGGAAATCACTGTAATTCCTTCACAACATGTCGAGAAAAGCAGACGAGTCTCTTTGTTGTGTTGATGTTGTGTGTAAAACACTAGCATGAAGGAGTGAAGCACAGTGCAGCAGAGAAGAAGAGAAAACAACTCGTATACGCTCATCTGCTGCGATGCTCATACAGCTCTCATCTTCCAGATGTGTTTCCAGGGAGCAAATGAAAAACATCATTAGGAAGTCTGAAGCAGAAATCTGCAAATATTTCACATGATGAACAGTTTTAAAGATACCTTCTGCAATTAGTTCCTAAAGGTTTCACTACAATGTGTTCATTGGTTCATGGGATATTATGCTAACAGACAAACAGATAAAGTTGACTCCTAATAATTTTGAAATCTTCTACAATATGTTAGTGCTTTGACCATGTGTTGGGGGTCAGTCTCAGTTACTACCACACTAAATCATAGGTCCGTTTCTGTACAACTGACTGAAATTGAGCCATTTTTGTGTTTTTTAAGGTTGGTAGGCTGTGGCAGCCATGTTGAATCAGGTCGATTCTAAAAGTTGTTCAGTTTTAGAGAAATTCCCTGTTAGTGTCATTACATTTGTTGAGTGGCTTTTGAGATATTTTGTGACGAGACAAATACTGTATGGGCAGAAACAGTATTGCTCTGCCTTTGCCTGCCAGCAGCGTCTGATTGTGCATTGTCTGACTAGATTTATTGTATTGACATCTGGGGTAAAGCATGTAAAACTTTCACCGAACCTGTTTTTTTGTTACAGAAAAGAGCTGTACGAATAATTACCAGAAAAAGTTATTGTCACCCATCCAGCACACTGTTTCACCAATTGAAGTTGTTAAAATTCAGTGACTTGGTAAATTACAATATTCTGTCGGTCATGTATAGAGCTCACAAAGAAGTACTACCATTTAATATCCAAATACTTTTTGTTAAACGTAAAAGCTGTTATAATTTAAAGGGAATAGACATTTTTGTCTATACCACACGGATACAAGCGGCTGAAATGAGTTTTCTCCGCAGGGTGGCTGGACTCTCCCTTAGAGATAGGGTGAGAAGCTCAGTCATCCGGGAGGGACTCGGAGTAGAGCCGCTGCTTCTCCACATCGAGAGGAGCCAGTTGAGGTGGCTCGGGCATCTGGTTAGGATGCCTCCTGGACGCCTCCCTGGTGAGGTGTTCCGGGCATGTCCCACCGGGAGGAGACCCAGAGGAAGACCCAGGATACGCTGGAGGGACTATGTTTCTCGGCTGGCCTGGGAACGCCTTGGGATTCCCCCAGAGGAGCTGCTCCAAGTGGCTGGGGAGAGGGAAGTCTGGGCCTCCCTACTTAGGCTGCTACCCCCGCGACCCGACCCCGGATAAGCGGAAGAAAATGGATGGATGGATGGATGGATAGACATTTTTGTTAAACCTAAATACAGAACAAGTTCGAGGGGTCGGTCAACCTCTATTCAAGGAATTGGTTTGTGGAATGTTTTGGATACTGAAATTAAAAATGCTGCTTCATTATTTATATTTAAGAAATTAATCAAAACAAAATTATTACAGGGATATATATATAAATTGTTTTTCGTATGTGTTAGTTGTAAATTGATGATTACGATCATGAGTTATTTTTATTATGTTAATTGTTGATGATTTTTTGTTTGAGTTGACGGATAGTAAAAGGGGGCAGATACAATAAGATTTGTTCTTCATTCTGCCACCCTTCATTTTATTTCTAAATATTGTATACTAACATTTGTGATTTTTGTGTTATATTTTAAAATGAATAAATTTAATTTAAAAAAATTAAAAAGAAAAGTTACAAGTTCAAGTGCCTTGAGTGCACAATTTCGTTCCACCTCATGTACCACATGTGATGTGAATGACAATAAAGATACCAACGTTCATGCTCTATAATACAGGTATAAAATTCAACAATGTTCAGTCAGGTCAACTGGACATTTTTTTTTGTGCTGAGACATTTCGTCCTTCATCCAAAGGACTTCTTCAGTCTGAGAAGCCACCAAACAAAACTGATAGCACACTCCACAGTGGAATCAGTTCTGTTTGGTGGCTTCTCAGACTGAGGAAGTCCTTTGGATGAAGGACAAAACATGTCAGAGCAAAAAAAGAAACCATCCAGTTGACTTGACTCAACATTGTTGGACAATAGAGATACTTGAACTTGAAATAAGAAAAAAAGACAAAGCTTCTGTTCCCAGTTGCTCTAAAGCAGAAATACCGGTAATACAGTAGCTTTAATAATACGGAGACACCGTGCTTGGAGCTTCACTCTTTTTAAATTTTATTTTAAACAGCTCATTGTTTAGCTTTGTCAGCATTTCATCAGTCCTTCCTTTACAACACACACTGGTGGATGAGACAAGGTGCATGTTTGAGGATGTTGAAAAAGCAGCCCTTTCCAAATCCTGTTCTTGAAGGTAGCACTTTCAGAGGCTAGAAAATGTAGAAGAGCTACATGGAAACACCACCCCCCAATATGAAATTCACAGCTGCAGCACACTTTAAAGATTAATTATATTATGAAGAAATAGTATAATATATTCTTGAAAATGCTGGCATCCGTGCTTAGAATACATGGATACTTCACCGGTTTTGCCATAAAAGTGTTGATAATGACAACAGATTGGGCTGTGATGCTTTTTCTCCTGTTCTTTTAATACAATGGCACTTTGTTTTTATTTTACCTTACTTTTTGTTGTTGTCATTTTACTTTTTCCGTTTGCTTAAGAGATGTTCAATATTTGGAGTACTGTTGTGTTGAACAAGTTGAGAAAAAAATGAATAAAGAAAAAACAGCCGTTACATGTTTAAGACTTCAGGGCAACTTTAATTTTAGCTTTCAAGAACAGCACTACTCTGTTAGTTGAACTATTTTTTACATAAATTACTGCATCACCAACTTTAGAAGTTAAAAAATAAAAACTGCATTCTGCTGGCTTTTTGTCTGAATAGGTTTCACAGAATCCGACCTTTCAGTCTGGAGTGCTGTCTGTTAGCAGCCTTTAATCATACTGCAGTGACAAAATCTTCATCTCCCACAGTCTGCTTTATGTGGATTATTGTTTTCCCTCCAGTGTGTTAACCAGCACCTTTAATACATTGTAACACTTTTATCAGCTATTAAAAATAAAATACTTTTCCCCTTTTGGTGTTTTTGCCTATGTATGAGCAAAATCTTCAAATAAAAAAAGATCTGTATGGGTTTCCTAACTCACCTTGACTGGAATAGTATTGCCTCATATTATAACTTTCACATTTACTGTATAATCTGGGATCTAAGATTTTAGTGCATTAAGATTCAGAAATGTCCTACTCAGATGTCTGAACAACCTCCGCCAATGCTTCCTCCAAACACCACCCAGATGATGGAGATCCTCATTTTACCTTGAAGACTGAGCGAGGCCACTCTGTGAAGGAGGCACACTTCAGTCCCTTGTGGCTGGTTTCTTGTTTTGTTGCTCATGTTCTATAACTCTCGACTGTTGAGGGCTGGAGCATAGATGGACCAGTAAAATGAGTTTGTCTTTTTGGCTCAGCTCCTTCATTACAAGAAATATTTTGATTTTTGATTATCATTTTTTTTTACCACCAAGATTATTTCCCTCCCCCTCAACATTTTTACCTACTGTAATTTAACAGATTTCTAAACAGATTTCCAGCAACAGGAAAAAAAAGTCCGGCCCATCGATGAGATTGAATAAAATTAATTCAGATTTAAAAAAGATATGAGAGAAACAACATTCAAAACATACTAAATTACAAATATTTCCATCAGATAGGTGAACCTGTTACCGTACATAGATCTATGACAGAGCTTTACAAATCAGTATGTCAGCCAATGAGTTAATTCAAAACCAAATTAATTGTAATAACTGATGAATGTCCAGTCCTTGAGCTGTTGGCTTTTAGTAACTGTTGCCAACTGAGCAAATTAAATAAATATCCCTGGGTCACAGTCCATGAACTGCACCTTAAAAGGATCTCTGACTAGTTTGAATAGACCATATATGATAATTACTAAATATAAAAACAAGACCATACTGTAGACTGTTGTTATTTTTGTTTTCTTTTAATGACACACATTTCGACATTTGTTATTTATTTATGCAGCAATGCATTAAATGATGTAGCCAGGTTTTTCCAGTGCAAGCTCCTTTCAGCTTGAACCAGAGCATGTTGACAGAGGAGAATGGAGAAATGTCATGTTAGCTCCAGAGCTAAAATATATGATGATAACTTTGAAGCTAATATATACGACTTTAACTCCAGAGCCGGTACTGTTAGCACCAGAGCTAAAAGCATTAGCTCCAGAGGTGATAAATTAAACATTACAAGTTGATCACATTTGGTTGTTTTGACTTTTGTGCATGAACTAATAAAATATATAACTTTATTGTCACATTATAACTTTTAAGACTTGACTCTTTGCGTTTAATCTCCATAACAACCTGTAGTGATACACCTTCGTCTCTCTGAACTGTCCGTGAAACACCTTTTCACTGAATCTCTCAGTGAATCACCTTTTCTTTAAATCTTCAAGAAGAAGACAGTAGAAACTGTTTTACATTCATTTGAATCAAGATACAAATTTAAATCAATAAGAGACTTCTTTTAATTTGTGTTAATTCAAATGCAGTATATCAAATGAATAACCTTGTGTTAGTTGTGCATTGTTGTGTTCAATGTTTTGATAGTCAAATACTCTGTTTAATTCAAACTGGAATTAGCAGCTGAACATCCTCTTACTATGAATGTGTAATGGTGCACTTTTCTCTGAAACCTGCAGTGAAGGACAGTGACACTATTTATCTCATTTAGTTTGAATTCAGGACACTAATCACCTCAACAAGAGACTCTTTATTTTTGTCCTAATTAACAATCAGAAGAAGAATCTCCTGTTATGTTATTATCATCAGTAGGTTCAATATGTTGATTATTGAATGACGTTGTTTAATCAAAGTGACAGGTCAGCAGTGTTTGTTTAGTTTTTAATCAGTTTTATCATAAAAGCTGGCGCCTAAAACTAACACTTTACCCTCCTCTTCTGATCTAAACTAACCTCTTGACCTCTTCCTCTCAACCTCCTGACCCCCCCACCCCCCTTCCTGGGCCACTGGCCAATCGGGAAGGACTCTATAGGTCAAGCTCCCTGTAAAAGCTCTAGGACTTCCTGGAAGTCTTCAGTCTTCCTGGAGAGTTTGAAATGTAATGTTTCTCCTGAGAGCTGTTTGGACGTTAGTCAAGCATCAAAGACTCGTCCATCAGCTAGGGTTGACAGTCTGTCGCTGTTACAACCCGAACCGAGCGTACAGCTCCAATTTGAATGAAAATTCCTTTTAAGGAACGTTTATTCTGAAACCCAACTGGAACCAGTTGCCACTATTTCGGTACGATTAACGCGGACGTCCGGAGACACTGAAACGGTAAAACGGACAACCGGACCCGAGGGGACTGATCATCTCACAAAGGTAACGAGTCGTCAGATGTTTTTCCAAGTGTACCGGCGGCTAGCGGGCGTCTGCCGGAAAGTGTGCCCATCTCTGGTTAAACACTTCAAGATAAAAACCCTCCTCAGCTTCCTTTCATTATTTCTCCTCCTTAAACTTCTTCCTTATCCATTTTGCAAGTAACATTAAGTTAAACGTGCCTGCAGATTAAGTTATTCTAAGATCCATAACTTGTTCTGTTGTTCCTAGAAGTTACGGACGCGTGATTTCATCTGCTGACGTTAAATTATAGGAATCCGATCGATCAATCAATCTGTACATATGTTGATGTAATTTATGATTCTGTTAATAAATGATTCATCTCCTGGTGAATCAACATAAATTAACGTTTCATGCCTGTTGCATCTAATCTGACCACACAATTTATTTGTTAATTCTTGAAAAAGAGAGAACTCGTGAAATAATTGTTGATAAGGTTGTGTCAAGTATAACCTGCTCATTCTTACATATGGTGTAGTCAGTAAATCTGACAGTTATCTAGATAGATAGATATAGATTTATTTGTCCCCGTAGGGAAATTAATTTGCAACATTGTCATCTGTACCCCTCCTGTACCACTACAAACCTATGCACATCTTTGTACACAAGCTGCATTCTGCTAGAAGATACTGGCAACATCCTTAGTTGAAAAATGTAATAGGCTATATTATATTTTAAGTTACGGTAAGTAGTACATAGGCTATATGAGTTTTCATGTGTCACAAACAACTTTTAGTAGAGAAATTACAACTTAGTAAAGCTAATATGTGTAAGTAGTTGGAGATCCCTAACAGTAGTAACAGTGGTCACAAAATACAGTGCTAAGTCTGTTAGCTCATTAGCATTAGCATTGGTGTCACATTTTAAACCTTGGCAAAGATTTCCATCTACAGGCAGGTGATAAAACAGCATGAACGTGTGTTTAAATACTCACAGGCATGCATATCCTGTGCTCTGACAGTGGAAGGATAACCCTTGGTTTTCCTCCAACTGTGAGTTATTCCTGTAGACTGCAGCATCACTGAGTTGCCATGGCAACAAGATAAGTCAGCACTTGTGCACAGAGCTCCACAGCCACCACTAGCTGGAGACATTGTTAACTTATGCAGCATAACAAGCATGTTCAATAAGGGACAGCTGATTTGGGTTTGTGCTATCTTCAAACCTGCTTTTGCTTTTTAAACCTCCTTCTGAAGCAAAGTCTTAAAGCTGGGGATTCAAGAGACAGTTTGTCAAACTGCAGGCATTTAAAAGAAGAAGAAAAGTGTGCACCGTTCTGTTGCTTACTTATTTATTTTTCACTTTTTTTAAACCAAAGAATTCATTTCTGCTGCTTGAAAGACAGACGTTCTTCATAGTATTTAAAAAGCATGAGAAACATGATTGTTTTTATCTTCAATCTGCAGCATGGTGTCTGCAGTCAGAAAGCTTTTCCAGTCTGGAATGAAGGGATTCATTTGAAAGTCTGGCCTTTTATTATTGTGCGTAGGCCAAATCCTTCCCTCCTGAGAGCATGTTTACCATGAACAACAAACTGCTGCACTCCTCCCCTTTCCCTGTTCTTCTTCGTCTCAGTGGAAAAGCAAAGGGGGAAACGTTATGCAAACCACAAGGATAAAAATATATGCTCTCAGTTTAGTCCGATCGTTGGTTGAACCTCAGATCCAGGAGGAACAATGTGGGCTCCATCCTGGCCGTGGAACACTGGACCAGCTCTTTACCCTCACTAGGGTCCTTGAGGGATCATGGGAGTTAGCCCACCAGTCTACATGTGTTTTGAGGACTTGGAGAAGCCATTTGACCGTGTTCCTCGGGGTACACTGTGGGGGGTGCTCCGTGAGTATGGGATTGGGGGGGCGTTGTTATGGGCTGTTCAGTCCCTAGCGGTGCGAGAGTTTCGGACCTTTCAGTGTGGGAGTTGGACTCCTCCAGGGCTGCCCGTTGTCACTGATTATGTTCATTACTTTTATGGACAGAATTTCTCGGTGCAGCCAGGGGGCGGAGGGATTCCGGTTCAGTGGCCTCAGGATTCCATCTCTGCTCTTTGCAGATGATGTGGTCATAGGCATCATCATGATCTTCAGTTCTCACTGGAGCGATTTGCAGCCGAGTGTGAAGCCACTGGGATGAGAAACAGCAGCTCCAAATCTGAGGCCACGATCCTCAATCGGAAAAGGGTGGATTGCTCTCAGGGTTTTGTTCACGAGTGAGGGAAAAATGGAGCACGAGATTGACAGGTTGGTGCAGCATCTGCAGTATTGCGGACTCTGTACCAGTCCGTTGTGGTGAAGAGGGAGCTGAGCTGTAAGGTAAAGCTCTCTGTTCATCAGTTCGTTCCTACCCTCACCTATGGTCACGAGCTGTGGGTATGAAAGAATGAGATTGTGGATACAAGTGGTTGAAATGAGCTTCCTCCACAGGGTAGCTGGACTCTCCCTTAGACATAGGGCAAGAAGTTCAGTTATCTGGGAGAGACTCAGAGCAGAACCGCTGCTCCTCCACATTGAGAGGAACCAGTTGAGGTGGTTTGGGCATCTGGTAAGGATGCTCCCTTGGCACCTCACTAAGGAGGTGCTTCGGGCATGTCCAACTGGGAGGAGACCTCAGGGAAGACCCAGGACACACTAAGGCGTTTTTGCACTGCACAGCCCTCCCCGGCCCAGCCCGGCCTGGCCCTGAGCCCAGCCTGGCCCACCCCCACTCATTGTGCATTGTGCGGAGAGCCGGCCTTGAAGTGGGTGGGGATAAGGATATGATGTCATTTTGTTTGTTCACTATTTTTACAGTAAGCTACAGATTAGGAATTAATAGGTTTTAATTGGCCCTGTAATATAATAATAAAGGTCAAATTCAAATGGAAAATATTCTCAACTTCCAGTATGTTTTTAAACAAACACTATACTGTACACACTTTGCATTGTAAAATATGTTTAGTAAATTATTGTTCAATGACACCACTTAAGAAAAAAAAAAGTTTATTATAAAGCCGGGTGGGGCCGGGGAGGGCCGTGCAGTGCGAAAACGGCTTATGTCTCTCGGTTAGCCTGGGAACACCTTGGGATCCTCCCAGAAGAGCTGGAAGAGGTGGCTGTGGAAAGAAATGTCTGGACCTCCCTGATAAAAAAGATGATGGATGGATGGATGCATGCATGCTCTTAGTTGTCTGCAACTCACTTCCTATTGCTCATTTAAAAAGCCGGTTAAAAGATTGGGATCGTTCATGAACATCACATCTCTACTGAACGACCTTCATGAATCATGACCTTTGTCACAACATTCTTGGTGACTCTGATGATAATGCAACTTATTTGTTGAGAGAAGAAGAAATAACATTAGTGATAACTGTGTGATGGGTGACATTATAGTGACATTGCACACATCAAGGGCTCCTTTACTTTTGATTTGACTTACAAGATATTTAGTTACTTAGCAACAGGGTTGGAGACACATCTTCTTTTGTACAGTATACAGGAACACAACATTTATCAAAAAACAAAAAGAGTTTCAGTTTGACATCAAAAAGTATTAGACCTTAATTCTATTGGAAAATGGAGGGAGGTAACAACAGCTGCACTGACCCAGGACAGGGAAGACATTCTGTTTCACATATTTCAGATCCTTTAAAAAAAAAAAAAAACATAAATAAAATAAATAAATAAACCATGACTTTTCCATATTTTCCCACATGATCCCATGTGAAAAAAGTGCTACACTGAGCTCTGGAAATCTGTGTTTTGTTCATACCGGGAGATTTCAATGATAATAAAATGTGATCTAAATCTGAAAACAGCAAGCTATCATCTATCACTACATAATATGATAATGCACACATTCTGTGTGTGTTGTGCATTTGCCTGTTATCTACAACCGATTAACTTTTGGAGGCAACAGAATCTAAGATGTCCTCCCGGAAACTGACCATAAATCTTCTAAATTCATGCTCATTAATCCAGGTAAAAAATAAAAACAAAGTTCAGTCAGGTTATCTGGACAATTGTAGGTTTATTTTTTTTTTTATTTTTTTGACGTTTCATCCTTCATCAGTTCAAGGAACCACAACATCCAAAGGACTTCATCGGTTCGAGGAACCACATCAAACTCAGTCCTATACAAGCAGCACCCTCACATAGTGGACCAACCTGATGAAGTCCTTTGGATGAAGGACAAAACATCTCAACAAAAAAAAAGAAACCATCCAGATGACCTGACTGAACTTTGTTGACCTTCAATCTGTTTTCCAGCTACTGAGCTAAATGTTAGCGTGACAGTAACTGAGCCCATGAAAAGCTTGTAACTCCTTCAGAGTAGGCATGTTGGTGGCGTCTCACTGTTCTCTTTCTTGCATGATCACTGTGCTTGTGAGGATGACCCTGCTCTTGGTAGATTTACTGGTACACGTCCCATATTCCTTCCATTTCCTAATGGATTTAACAGAACTCCTGGGGATGTTTAAGATGTTGGAAATCTATTTGTATCCATCCCGACTTGAACTTTTCAATCATCTTTGCTCCGAGCTGAAGAAGGCAGCCAGTCGAAGGAGGTGAACGTTTATGTTGTCGACTTTTTTCACTGTTGTTGTTCTTTCAGCTGCTTCCTTCCGCAGGGGTTGCCACAGCGAGGGAACACAAAAGATTTGACACTTATTTTACACTGGATGCTCTGCCTGCCACAACATGAACCCACAGCTCCAAGATTACAAGATTACAGTACAAGTGACCTACCCCAGTCCCTACTTGTTCTGCAGTACATATGAATTTACATTACATATCATTAATTTAACAGTTAAGTGGAAAAGAGATTTTACTTTTAAAGTGAGTGTTTTATCTTATTTACCATGATTGATTTATGACAGCAATGACAGCACACATCTAAAGGGGTGAATACCCCACAAAAAGATTATGTACTTGATGAGCTCTTTTGTAAAGACTCTTGAATGTTTGTGTTGCTATGTTCAGATGTTGTGCCCTCCACATACTGTATCTGAACTCTAAGGATCACAGACGCTGGTTACTGTCTAAAGTACATCTAATCACCAGGAGCTTAGGGAATAAAGTAAGAGTGACCTTGTTGCCAAGTTGTGTATAAGTACAGCTTGAGCTTTGAAAGTGAGTGGGAGGTTTGTTCAACTTGACCCCAGCGCTGTTGTTTCCTCCTTTCCTCTCACGTGCAGACTCATGGAAATGTTTCTACTGACCTTCATGCCATCAGCTTTGGTTTCAAATGCTCTCACCGATAATGCTGCTGAGAGACAAAACATTGTTTATCACTTGCCGCTGAAGGCTAAGGGCAGGAATGTTTTAGTCCTGTGTCGGTGTGGTACATTGATCTGACCTTTGTGCAGATTTTTGAGATACATTGGATGAGGTAGTAGCAGAGAGTCATCCATAACACAGTCTCCAAGTGCTTACAAGTCACCAGATTTGACTAAAACAGCCATAATCCTGTGCCTCCTCCATAGAGGATTTGAGTTTAAAATTGTGGCATGAAAGGCAGCGGGTGATGATGTGCATTCCTTAAGTAATGCATGCGTTTTAAATCATTTCCTTTCAAAATCCTGTCTCAAGATGTAGGATCTGCACAATGACAAGATGTGCTCGAATAGACTTCCTGCTTTTCACTCAGGGCGAGCAAGCTCTCAGTGTTAAAAAGCCCTCACTCTGGCTTACTTCACTCTTTCACAAGATGGCGCTCACTGTGAGAGAGGAGATGCAGTTTGAGAACATCACCAGGATTCAGCTCTGAAAACAGACTTTTTCAAGAGGTGGGGTAGGCTCCTGGGAAACTATAATGGTTGGGAGCCACTGCCTTAAGAAACTAATACATGTAATTGTTAGGAATGAGGGGAATTTATTAAATAAACAGCAGTTTTATGTAGGAAGTGTCAGGTTCACAAATATGTTCTAAAGTTTTAAAGTGTTGGGCATCCGGTAGAATTTCAGGATGTAAAAATATACGCCAAGAGAGACTGCATGCCTCTAGATATAAAATGCTGTCAGGGCTCATTCTGTAAATGATAATGACAATTATTTTAATGTTTTGTTTCTTGTACACTGTGTTGCCCAGAAAATTACCCTCAACATTATTATTGTGCTTCTGGCTAAATGGGACAAAGTGTCACGTTTAGAGAAATGATTCATATTACTGAGATCCCCTTATCATGGTGTGGTGCACGAACACACACGATCATTAGGTATGCTCTCTTTAATTTTCCTAGCAGATCACCTCATCACCCCATTAAGTACTGAAGAACATAGTATGACTAATTTTCTATCTTTGTTCCAGAGAAGAGTAAAGTCTGTGTGGTGGAAATAATTAACATGTCTGCAACAACAGCTTGGTCTGGCATGGCTACCGGTAGTCGCAATTCATTTTGACCACACGAGTTGTGTGATTTTGATCTTGGTAGATTTACCGGTACACGTAATTTTGATCCTGATGTTTGGCATTTAAAAAAAATAATAAAATGCAAGTGATACATTAAAGCAATATTGCCACTGACATGTTTTATTCAACATGATCGTGTTTTAGGAGTGAAAAGTCATTAAACTGATCAGAAAGGTGGTTTGAAGCAAGAAGCTGGTTATCAAGCGCAGAGCATCAGCCGAAAGGTCAGCACTCACACTTTTGCAACAGGTTATATATTTTTCATCACATACATTACGTTTCAGTCCCAGTTCATTATTAATAAGTGCAGGGTGGAGGTGGCTGATGAAGAAAGACATTGGCAGGATAGAAAATGGGCTCAATGCACATTTCCTTGCACCCTTTTCATCCCAGCTGCTAATATGGATCAGATTAAGATGATCCCTTCAAGCAAAAATGTTAATAGAAAGTACATTTCTACACATTCTGAGTTTGCTACAGCAGTTCAGTTGATTTCAGGCCTTGCACAGGTTTTATGATACAATAAAACTTAGCATTTCTACGTGAGTCTTGATCTTTATGTATTACCAGTTTCTGACTCGATCAGAACTTGAAAATCTTATTGGCAAGATAACACATTGTGTTCCTCAACTCTGCAGCAGCTGCCTGAGGGGGGAACCTACAGGTAAGTGATGTGATTCCTGCAATAACTAAGTCGCACATTAACTGAATGTAGCCGTATCTCCCTACAACAGCAAACCCAGAGGCACATCTGTGAGTGGAACAGACTCCTGATAAATCATTTAGGTTTTAAGTGTCTAACATCAGAACATCACTAAAAATAAAAGTTGTTAAATTTTTACAAAAACAAGGACTGTGCGATAATTAAAAGGTGCCGTCTTAATGAAGAAAAAAACAAACAGTCATGAACCTCTGGATGGATCTAGTGAAACGTCTTTACTGCAGTTTGTTGATTAATAAAACAAACTGCATCTAATCACACCGTCAGTGGGCGATTGATTCATTTACAGGAGTCGCTCGCCCACTTATTGATGCTTGTTGACCAACTGATGAAAGATTATTGTCTTCACTTTACACCTCTCAGTTATCAGTTATGGGATGTAATAAGCAAATTAGAGCAGAGCAGCGACTAGAGCTGCAGCACTGCCATCAGGATTGAATGTCTTGAAATTAATCAAAACCCTACAGGGAACAACTTCTTGTTAAAATAATCTACAATAAAATGCACTCATGAGCAATTTATTTTTCAGTAACCAGCATTACCATAGATAAGTTTGTGCTTTAGTAGCTTAATCACTATTTAAAATGTCACCGACATGATTTTTTTAACTATGAATAGAATTGCTCAACACACACATATATACACACATATATACACACATATATATATATATATATATATATATATATATATCTTGTATCATTCAACTATGTTCGTTTTTGTAAACAAAATGATAAATCAATTTAATTTTGATTTTAAAGCGATTTTAAACTTCGCGCCGTGTTTATTCACGGGAAATCTGATTACATGCGAATGCAACATCTGTGACGTAGTCTTGGGCAGAGGGCTCTGGTATTAGGTACGTGTCTTTAATGGCAGACAATTTAAAACCCGACGAATTTAGCAATCTAAGTGAAGATTTGAGCCATTTGTCTTCAGTTTGGGAAGCCGAAAATAGTTTGGGTGATGGAACAAGAAACAGCAGGATCTAATTTAGGTCTGCAGCCATATGAGACTTACCTTCAGGTGGAGCGAGGGGGGGCTCCGAGGGGTGCAGCTTTGTTGCATTCTTGAAGAAGTATTTCATCTTTTGGGAAAGTGAAAAGGCTCACTTGTTCACTGATGATATTAGAACACCCAAATGCGACACAACATTTTTCAAGTAAAAAAAAAACCGCTATCTGCAGGCGATCTGCAGACACACGCAGACTGACAAGCCCAGGGCTCTGCCCAAGACTACGTCACAGATGTTGCACTCGCGTGTAATCGGATTTGCCGTGAATAAACACGGCGTGAAGTTTAAAATCACTTTTAAATCAAAATTAAATTGATTTATCATTTTGTTTGCAAAAACGAACATAGCTGAATGATACAAGATATATATGTTGAGCAATTTTATGCATACAGGTAGTCCCCGACTTACGAGCGCTCTGACCTACGAGGTTCCGGACTTACGAGCTGGCGAATTTTTGGAAAAAACGCAAAAAATACCGAGTTTTTCTGTGTTTTTTCACCACAGTTCGTTAGCTAAACATGTGGACACACGTTTCCGATCATTTTTATGCACTCGTAAGCAGTTTTTCGATGAAAAACGAGTGTTTGTAGTCGCGCTAGCAAAACCGTTCCAACTTACGAGCGAAATTCCGGACTTACGAGACACGTGGCGGCCGTTCCAAGTTACGAATTTTCGCTTTACGAGCGCCTCGGAGGAACGGAACTCGCTCGTAAGTCGGGGACTACCTGTAGTTAAAAAAAATCATGTCAGTGACGCTTCAAAGTGCAGCTGTCTGTGCTGCAAAAACGTTGCAGCCTAGATTTCATCATACGATTCAGATCATCACTGGACAAAGATAACTTGAGTATACAAAATGCAGTTTTCAAATTATTATTATTATTATTTTTTTTTAAAGCTATCTAAACCAAACAGGCCTTGTGTGAAAATGTAACTGCCCCCAAACCATTTCTGATTGCACCACCCTTGGCGTCATGAACTACAATCAAACATTTACAATAAATAGCAAAGAGTCCTTCACATCACTGTGGAGAACTAAATGCTCTTGAACTCGAGGTCACAAACTGAAGGTTGGAGTTTCTTCATCAAGCCGCTAGAAATCAGAATCCATGGTTCCATCATTTACAGCAAGTCGTCCAGTTTCTGAAACAGCAAAGCAGTCCCAGACCATCACACTACCACCACCAGGTTTGACTGTTAAGAGTGATGTTACTTTTTCTGAAATGTGGAGTTAGTTTTACACCGGATGGAATTGGACACACGCATACACATCAAAAATAGAAGAAATGTTTAAGGTTGAACATGTTTCAATGCATTTTTTATTTTTCATAATTTTATTCCTTCCTCTCTGTCTAAATGGTGTGAGTTTGAGTAAACATATCAAAACACTAATGCAGAAAAGGTTGAAGTAAAAAAAAAAAAAGTCTATTTTACAACACTGATAAGAAACCCACAAACATACTTTAATAAACTGTGTTCATGTTTATCATCATTCTAAAAAATAAAGTTAACAAAAAAAACTTGACTAGGTATACAATAGCTTTTGCCAGGTATAAATTTAGTAGAGCTGTTCCTCTCATTAGTAAAACATATGGATGAATTTGTAATAATAGTGTGAGCGGGTGTCATTGTAGTTGAATTAGGGTAGATGTAAACAGGGAAACTAAAGGGGACACCAGCAGTGAGGTAAAGGTTTAGGAATAGCCCCAATTGTAATTGTTAAAATCTAGTACAGTACAAAGACCAAAAACATGCATGTTAGACTGATCGGTAACTCTGAATTGTCCCTAGGTGTGAGTGAGAGTGAATGGTCATTTGTCTCCATGTGTCCACCATCTCCCAAACAGTGATGGCTGGACGTGGGCACCAGTGACCCCCATAACCCAAAAGGGAAGAAGTGGGTAAAGATGATGGATGAATGATAGTACAGCTAATTTTATTAACAACTTTTAATCAATCCAAACTCAAATTCTGTAAAAACCTTAAACTCCGATTTAAAACAAATCATATAATCTGATCATTAAAAATCAGTCTGCAGATTAACTGAACTTTTATGTAGCAAGTTTGCACACTTTGTTGGGTTTTAACACTCTGTTAAAGGAAATAAAAGTTTATGAATTTGATAGGGATGTCGCTCAGCTCAACATCTGTAATGTCATGAGTTGTAGCCATTCCTGTGTGTGCTGATGTCAGTGTTGAATCAGGGTGGCACAGACAATGTCAGCTCCAACATATGATGCCAAAGTCTTGAACAAAGACCTCATGTTGTCTCATGAGACCTTTCTCATGAGGTCTCTCTTGTAAATGAGTCCTTGCAACTCAATGAGACTAACCTGTATGAATACAGGTAGGTTGAATGAGTGTGACCAGTTATTGCTCAAAATGTGTGTGTTAGGGTGGACTCTGCTGTTACCACGTTAAACTTTGGCTTGATATTTGTAAAACTGACAAAGTTACAGCCATTTTTGTTTGCTTATGTTAATTAGGTGTGGGAGCCTTCTGCAACCTGCATGACTCCATAACATTGATCCGATGCAGATGTACGTCCAACATAGTGCTGGACGATAATTCAATAACGATAAATATCGCGATATACTTTTATTCAATAACGATGATATGAAGTTTAAGCATATTTTCGATATTTCGATAGGATTTTACAACGTTTCACTGACGTTTTTCTGTTTCTGTTCGGGTTGGAGCGGCTGCTTCAACAACCCGCCCGGACAGAAAAAGCTGTGACACAAAACGTGCGTGGTGACGTCGTTGTTACGCAGCGCTCAGTCCAGCAGCAGGCGTTAGCGGTAGCAGGCTAAAAGCTAAGCTAGTCTCCAAAGCGCGTTAAGTTTTCGCTTCAAAACGAGTCAAACGAGTGCTCATGACCGTCAGAATGTGACTGAACAAAGTTTCACAAGCGAAGAGAAAGAGACGACATCACTGATGAGAGGAAAGACTAATTCGTCGGTGTGGACGTAGTTCGGTTTTACTGCAGGTCTCATCTGCAGCGAGTCTTACTCGGTTTGTGTTTATTTTTCAAAACGTGACAGAGTCGTTCTAACTAGCGGTGGAAACATCTATTCTAACTTGTTTAATCTGAAGAGTTTCCACTCGATAGAATATGATGAGTCAGAAGATGAAGAATAAAGTTTGAGCCAACGTTTCCCTGAAACTACGACGTAAACAAACAGCCCCAGCAGCGCTGCATGTTTTTTAAATTCTAAATAAAACAAATTCATCAGAAGAAAAAAAAACACTGAATGAAAAGGTGCAGAAAGACGAAAATAGTGTTATAATATCTGCCCCTTGTTTAAAAAATACAAAATAACTACAAACAACCTTCACTTCACCTGCACCACACCTTCCCAACAACTTTGATTTAATCATCTTTTAAAACATATAGTTTTATAAATGTTTATGATGATATCAAATCAACACAATCCTGTTTCTCAGCTCCTTCACACTAGTTCTAAATGAAGATTTTACAAACATTTACATTCCCTTCAGGGTTTAATAACTTTTTAAACAAAATGTAATTGAATATTTGGGGGTAATATTTTTTTTAGTTTTATACATGACTTGTAAAATACTATGTTCAACCAAATCATAACATTTTAATAATTTCAATTGATGAAATAATATATTTGTTGGGTGACCATAGCACTTCCTAATAATAATTCTTACAGCTCTTTTTAGTAAAATAAAATTAGGATTTGTAATAGTTTTGCATGCTTTTCCCCAAACTTCAATACAACAGATTAAATATGGAACAATCATTACATTATACAATATATTCAAAACTTTGTCATTCAAAAACTATTTTACTTTATACAATAATGTAATTGATTTTGTTATTTTTATTCTTAAGTAATTTCCATGAGATTTCCATGTCAGCTTCTCATCAATAACTATACCCAAAAGTTTTATTTAATTAACTATGAATTTCAATGCTGTAAATTTTAAAGTTCTTGTTTAAAGTTAAAACTATTAATATTGACACAGTTGAGAATTTTATGCCGAGAACGTTCATGCTCAATAATCCAGGTACCAAATCCAATACCTGTAATTCTCAGTTGGGTCATCTGGAAACTGGATGGAGGATGGAGGGTGAAACGTTTCTATAAAAAACTGTCCATGACCCGACAGAATTATTGGGTTGAGAATTTTATGTTTATTTGATGGTGATTTCCATCTTTTTGGAGGCTAAATACAAATACAAGGTGAACATCAATTTATTTGTATAGTTTATAGTTTTTTTTAGGCTTTTATATTGTTTATATCGATATCGAATTATATCGATATCGACCGAAATTAAGAACTATATCGTGATAAAAATTTTGGCCATATCGTCCAGCCCTAGGCTAGGCTACCGTATTTTTCGGACTATAGGTCGCACCCGAGTATAGGTCGCATTGTCCAATTATTGCCAAAGAATTGGAAAAATCCATATATAGGTCGCACCTGAATATAGGTCGCACCTACGTCAAAATGTGGACCGTGTTTAGCTCTGCTGCAAATGTCTCTTCCACAGGAGCGCACAGCAAGGCTTTTAAGAAGATTAACACTTAAAAACAATTAATTGTTTGATAAAAAATTATAGCAAATATGTGTCTGAGCTGAACTTTTCTTTAATAAATGAATAATTTTAGCAGGATAAACACCTAAAAAAATATATTTGTTAGCTGACATTATTGTAAGAGTGTGTCTCAGTTTAATTTTTGTTAATAAATGATTACAAATCAGCTTATTTTATATAAAGCACCTGACTATATGTCGCACCTGACTATAGGTCGCAGGCCATGAAAAGATGATAAAAAGCCACAACCTATAGTCCGGAAAATACGGTAATCTCCATTGCGCATTAAGTTTTCGCTTCAAAATGAGTGCCCTTGACCATCAGAATGTGACTGAACAAACTTTCACAAGAGAAGAGAAAGCAGATGGCATAACTGATAAGAGAGGAAAAACGAATTTGGCGGTGTGGAAGTGGTTCGGCTTTCTAATCCGATGGACTGCAGGTTTCAATGTGCTACAAAATGTAATGGAGAGTCGTTCCAACTAGCACTGGGAACACATCTGTTTCACTTGATAGAATATGCTGAGAGGCACAAGATGAAGCACAATAAAGTTTTAGCCAACATGTCCCTAAAACAACACCTCCAGCTGTAGCAAAAGAGAAATCAGTTATGTTGTTTAAAGTTAAAACTACTGTATTAATATTGACAAATTTGAGAGTTTGTTTATTTGACGTGATTTCAAAAGGTTTGAAGGCTAAATACAAATAAAATGTGAACATTAATTTATTTATACAGTTTTTCTGAGGCTTTTATGTTTGTATCGATATTGAATTATATCGTTATCGACCGAAATTAAGAAATATATTGTGATAAAAGTTTTGGTCTTATTGTCCAGCCCTAACGGAATGTTGTTGAATGTGATGGACTTGTGACTTAGGGGGGTGGCTGTGGCTGAGTGGTTAGAGCTGTCGTACTCCAATGCAAGAGTTGGGGGTTCTATTCCACCAGCACTCACATGCCAAAGTGTCCCTGAGCAAGACACTGAATCCCTCATTGCCTCGGATGTGTGTCCCATCGGTGTATGCATGTGATAAAGCTCTGATTAGTCTTTGCACAGATCTAGTGAAGTGCTGTATGAATGGGTAAATGAAGGCACAGATTGTAGTGTAAAGCACTTTGAGTATCTTAATAAGATAGAAAGGTGCTGTCCATTTACCTGCCCAGGTGGTTCTCTTTGCACAGTGAGTGCTGGAGATTGGCCCCCAACTGCCACGCGACCCGAAAAGGGCAAGTGGGGAAAAATAAATGGATGGATTTTTTTTTCTTTGTCCAACTTTTAAATGTCACATTTCTGTCATCTGTGTATGTTTCCCATACAAGACGAAATTCGTCTCTGCATTTAACCCAACCACCACCAGGTGGTGCAGTGAGCAGCCATAGAAAGCGCCTGGGGAGCTGGGGAAATAGGTGTGCACTCATAGACACCCCAAGGTGTGTAGTGGCCGGGGCCGGGGTTTGAACCTGTGTCCTTCGGGTCCCAAGTCGGCAGCCCTGCCTCTACACCATCTTGGCCCCATATGAGTATTACAGTATACAGCACATTATAAAAATAAATTCCATTTATGATTGAAACTGTGACATGCAGCATTAGTGTGAGCATTACATTCTTTTTGACTTGAGTACTTTACTCTCATTCCTTCGGGGAAATTGTTTCACCCACCTTTAGCCTCTGCTCCATTTAGTATGGAATAATAAATCAGATGTGAACAAAACCGTTAACAGCGAACATTACGTCTGCTTTTGATTCCAACAAAGTCATGTTGTTTTGTTTTGTGATAATGAGACACAGACTTTGCTGTGTTTTCAGGAAATTCTACATCAGTGTGGCATGCTTTGAAAAATTGTTAGCAGTAATGGGGGGTTATACAACTTTACTAGTTAGGAGGCTAAAACATATAAAACTTGGTATGATACTTTTAGGAACAACACACCCTATACAGTTTCATTATGTAATGATTGAAAGGGCAGATAAGAGGAGGAGAGGAAGTCAAAGATTGGGAAAAGGTGAGGATGGATTTGTTTACTGGAACTCAAAGGATGACATGGTTTTCTTTGGCTCTCGCTCTATAAATGTCACACACAACCTCGCGCCACACTGTCTCCGTCTGGAAATAATTGTGGAAATGAGTGAATGCATGAGTGTCTGTGCATGGGGTGCCCTTAATCAACATAAACCTGTCTGATGGCAGCAAATCAGCGGACCCACATCAGTGTTAGCTGATGGAGGATAATAGGCAGACATCACTGTTCTGTTTCCCTTGTGTACATTACAACATGCAGATAAATACACTGCTTTAATGCATTGGGTTTTTGTTTTTATGATTTTTGTGCTTCTGCAAAAATTATTAAAAGTATAAAGGTCACTTGTAATAAAATGTTATTGAGTCTGTGTTTCTTTTCTTTCTTTCCTTTTATCTATAGACATCCCAGAATGCACATCAAAACAGGCCTAGTGGATGCTCACCTCTACTGTCTCAAAAAAGCAGTTATTGACTTTCTTACAGAAAACAAGTAAGTTCTCTGTTCCTGTACATTAATAAACTCACAAATAGAGAATCATCTGTTGCAACTTGAATTTAAAGCCTGTTTGTATCATGTGAGAGATGTTCGCCAACAGACAGGCGTTCTCCCCCACAGCCACATGGGCTTGAATTTGCAATCACCGCTTAATCTCTAGCAAGTGTTAAGCATGTGTACATGCCGTGTATGGTTTTGAAAGGCCTCTGTTAGCAGGGTATTCTAGCAAGGTGTTAATTTGTTTTACTATGTGCCACTGAGACAGGCTGTTAGGCCTTTAGCCTCTGGACTAAAACAGGGTGACAAGGAGACTTCTGTGGCTGCCTGCTGTTTATATTCTCCAAATGGAGGATCTGTGTGATGTCAACATGTCCTAAATATTGTAATTTTAAATATAAAACTTCATAAAACTAGATAATTAAAGGTGTGCTGATAAAACGTAATTTGAACCTGGTTATTGCAAGTCCATCCATCCATCCATCCATTTTCTTCCACTTATCCGGGGTCGGGTCGCGGGGGTAGCAGCCTAAGTAGCGAGGCCCAGACTTCCCTCTCCCCAGCCACTTGGAGCAGCTCCTCTGGGGGAATCCCAAGGCGTTCCCAGGCCAGCCGAGAAACATAGTCCCTCCAGCGTGTCCTGGGTCTTCCTCTGGGTCTCCTCCCGGTGGGACATGCCCGGAACACCTCACCAGGGAGGCGTCCAGGAGGCATCCTAACCAGATGCCCGAGCCACCTCAACTGGCTCCTCTCGATGTGGAGAAGCAGCGGCTCTACTCCGAGTCCCTCCCGGATGACTGAGCTTCTCACCCTATCTCTAAGGGAGAGTCCAGACACCCTGCGGAGAAAACTCATTTCAGCCGCTTGTATCCGAGATCTCGTTCTTTCGGTCATAACCCAGAGCTCATGACCATAGATGAGGGTGGGAACGTAGATCGATCGGTAAATTGAGAGCTTTGCCTTTTGACTCAGCTCTCTCTTCACCACGACAGACCGGTACAGCACCCGCTTCACTGCGGACGCTGCACCTATCCGCCTATCGATCTCACGCTCCAGTTTTCCCTCATTCGTGAACAAGACCCCGAGATACTTAAACTCCTCCACTTGGGGCAGGACCTCCTCCCCGACCCGGAGAAGGCATGCTACCCTTTTCCGGCTCAAGACCATGGCCTCGGATTTGGAGGAACTGATCCTCATCCCGGCCGCATCACATTCAGCTGCAAACCGCTCCAGCGAAAGCTGTAGATCACGATCTGATGAAGCCAATAGGACCACATCATCTGCAAAAAACAGAGAAGCGATTCTAAGGCCACCAAAACGGATCCTCTCAACACCTTGGCTGCGCCTAGAAATTCTGTCCATAAAAGTTATGAACAGAATCGGTGACAAAGGGCAACCTTGGCGGAGTCCAACTCTCACCGGAAACGAGCCTGACTTACTGCCAGCGATAATAAAATAATAATAATAATGAATTCAATTTATAATGCACTTTTCATTAATAAAAATCTCAAAGTGCTACAAAGTGTAACAAAGCAAAGATCAAAATAAAACAAGTGATAAAATCAAATAAAATCAATAATAATATCGACTAAGATCAAAGATAAAATCATGTGGATGCAGATTAGGCTTGCTTAAAAAATAAATAAAATAAAACAAGTGATAAAATCAAGTAAAATCAATAATGATATCAGCTAAGATCAAAGATAAAATCATGTGGAGGCAGAATAGGCTTGCTTAAAAAGAAAGGTCTTTATGCTGCTTTTAAAGTCAACCAGTGACTGTGGAGCTCTCAGGTCGTCAGGGAGGGAGTTCCACAGGCGGGGGGCAGCCACACAGAATGCTCGGTCTCCCATGGTCCTCAATTTGGTCCGAGGAATATGAAGGAAATTACTGTTCTGTGATCGTAGAGACCGGGTGGATGAATATGGTGCAAGAATGTCCTTTAGATAGTCAGGTGAAGTGCCGTGCAAGCATTGATGGGTAATGAGAGCAGTTTTGTACTGAATTCTGTAGGTGACAGGAAGCCAATGGAGGTTATGGAGAATGGGTGTAATATGTTCAAATTTACGAACTCTCAACAGAATCCTTGCTGCACTGTTTTGAATGTATTGAAGTTTCTGAAGGTTTTTGCCAGGGATACCAATAAACAGGGAGTTGCAGTAGTCGAGCCTGGAGGAGACAAAGGCATGGACGAGTTTCTCAGCATCAGGAAAAGTCAGAGATGGGCGAAGTCTGGAGATGTTTCGAAGATGGAAGAAGCAGGTTTTAAACAGATGCTTAATGTGATTTTCAAATGTAAGATGAGAGTCCATTTTTATTCCAAGATTTGTAACAGAGGTGGAGAGGGGGATGTCTTGACCAGATGCGGACCATGCTCTGACACCGGTCGTACAGGGACCTAACAGCCCATATCAAAGGGCCTGGTACCCCATACTCCCGGAGTACCCCCCACAGAACCCCCCGAGGGACGCGGTCGAATGCCTTCTCCAAGTCCACAAAGCACATGTAAACTGGTTGGGCAAACTCCCACGCACCCTCCAGGACCCTGCTGAGGGTGTAGAGCTGGTCTAGTGTTCCACGACCAGGACGAAAACCACACTGCTCCTCCTGAATCCGAGGTTCGACTATCCGACGGACCCTCCTCTCCAGAACCCCTGAATAGACCTTACCAGGGAGGCTTAAGAGTGTGATCCCCCTATAGTTGGAACACACCCTACGGTCCCCCTTTTTGAATAGGGGAACCACCACCCCAGTCTGCCAATCCAAGGGAACTGCCCCCGATGTCCACGCGATATTGCAGAGTCGCGTAAGCCAACACAACCCCACAACATCCAGAGCCCTAAGGAACTCAGGACGAATCTCATCCACCCCCGGAGCCCTGCCACCACGGAGCTTTTTAACCACCTTGGCGACCTCAGCACCAGAGATTGGAGAGCCCGACCCAAAATCCCCAGGCTCCGCTTCCTCAGTGGAAGACGTGCCAGTAGGATTGAGGAGGTCTTCGAAGTATTCCGCCCACCGACTCACAACATCCCGAGTTGAGGTCAACAGCACGCCATCCCCACCATAAATGGTGTTGGTCGCGTACCGCTTTCCCCCCCTGAGACGCCGGATGGTGGACCAGAATCGCCTCGAAGCCGTACGGAAGTCATTCTCCATGGCCTCTCCGAACTCCTCCCACGCCCGAGTTTTTGCCTCAGCAACCACCCGAGCCGCATGCCGCTTGGACTGCCGGTACCTATCTGCTGCTTCCGGGGTCCCACAGGCCAAAAAGGCCCAATAGGACTCCTTCTTCAGCTTGACAGCATCCCTCACCGCCGGTGTCCACCACCGGGTTCGAGGGTTGCCACCACGACAGGCACCAACAACCTTGCGGCCACAACTCTGATAAGCTACCTCGACAATAGAGGCGCGGAACATGGCCCACTCGGGCTCAATGTCCCCCGCCTCCCTCGGAACGTGTTCAAAGCTCTCCCGGAGGTGGGAGTTAAAGCTCCGTCTTACGGGAGACTCTGCCAGACGTTCCCAGCAGACCCTCACAATACGTTTGGGCCTGCCAGGTCTGACCGGCATCCTCCCCCACCATCGGAGCCAACTCATCACCAGGTAGTGGTCAGTTGACAGCTCCGCCCCTCTCTTCACCCGAGTGTCCAAGACATGCGGCCGCAGATCAGATGAGACGACAACAAAGTCGATCATCGAGCTGCGACCTAGGGTGTCCTGGTGCCAAGAGCACATATGGACACCCTTATGCCTGAACATGGTGTTCGTTATGGACAATCCATGACGAGCACAGAAGTCCAACAACAGAACACCACTCGGGTTCAGATCAGGGGGGCCGTTCCTCCCAACCACACCCCTCCAGGTCTCACTGTCATTGCCCACGTGAGCGTTGAAGTCCCCCAGCAGAACAAGGGAGTCCCCAGGAGGCGCACCCTCCAATACCCCCTCCAAGGACTCCAAAAAGGGTGGGTAATCTGCGCTGCCGTTTGGCGCATAGGCACAAACAACAGTCAGAGCCCGTCCCCCCACACGTAGGCGAAGGGAGGCTACCCTCTCGTTCACCGGGGTGAACCCCAACGTACAGGCACCAAGATGGGGGGCAACAAGTATGCCCACTCCTGCTCGGCGCCTCTCACCAGGGGCAACTCCAGAGTGGAAGAGTGTCCAACCCCTCTCAAGGAAACTGGTTCCAGAGCCAGAGCCATGCGTTGAGGTGAGTCCGACTATTTCTAGCCGGAACCTCTCAACCTCACACACTAGCTCAGGCTCCTTCCCCACCAGAGAGGTGACATTCCATGTCCCAATGGCCAGCTTCTGTAGCCGAGGATCAGACCGCCAGGGTCCCCGTCCTCGGCCACCACCCATTCCACAATGCACCCGACCCCTTTGGCCCCTCCCACAGGTGGTGAGCCCATGGGAAGGGGGACCCACGTCTCCTCTTCGGGCTGTGCCCGGCCGAGCTCCATGGGTAAAAGCCCGGCCACCAGGCGCTCGCCAACGTGCCCCTCCTCCGGGCCTGGCTCCAGAGTGGGGCCCCGGTGACCCGCGTCCGGGCGAGGGAACATTGTTTCCAGTGATTTGACTCATCATAAGGGGTCTTTGGGCTGCACTTTGTCTGGTCCCTCACCTAGGACCTGTCTGCCTTGGGTGACCCTACTAGGGGCATGAAGCCCCTGACAGCATAGCTCCTAGGATCATTGGGACACTCAAACCCCTCCACCATCCACCACGGTAAGGTGGCAGCCCAGGGAGGGGGTTATTGCAAGTAAATAGCCTAATTATTTCCTAATTAAATGGGGCCAGTTCTCTAGATTTTGCATTTCACAATAAATACAAATGAACAGAGGGATGATTGCTGCTAGAAAGTTCTGGAAAATATGAAAAGCTGAGTTACTGGTAAGTGGACTGGTTTTGTTAAACAGCACTGTTAATTAATGTTAAAGTCTGATTGTTGATGTGAATCTGACCACAGCTGTATTTTTCTGCATTGATCACTGAGTTCACCTGCACAAACAGGCTTACAGGAAACAATGCTTTAAAAAGGTGATGAGTTCTTATGAGTGTTTTATAACTTTTTTCAGCAAACTGTCCAATAAAATACTTGACAAGCTACATATGTGAGTCTGATTGTGAAAATCTGGTATGATGTGGTAACGTTTTCAGAAAATTGAGATATACTCTTACAGAACAATTCTCACCCACACAATAAACTCAAACCTAATCAACCAATTCATTCATTCAACCTTTATTTAGTCAGGTAAATCTTATTGAGCCTCGTGGGCTCATTTACGAAAGTGACCTGCTAAAGCTAAAGAATGATGAACAGCAATGGTAGAAACAATTAAACAATAAACAATAAACAATAGAAACAAAAGAGAGAAATACATAGTTTTTTTTTTAAACAAAGTATCAAAAAACTAGCAAAACATTATAAGGTAGATGTATAAAATCAAAGACAGGAACATATCTGCATTGGTTTTTGCCAGGATTCCAACAGATTCTGAAAACCATTTAGAGAAGTCAAGGCCGAGAGCTTCAGATCTTTTTGTAAGATATTCCAGGAAGCAGGAGCGGAGTAGGAGAAGGCCCTTTTTCCAAGTTCAGTCCTCACTGATGGAACACTGCAGGTAATCATGTCCTGAGAGCGCACACTGTAGCTGCACTCACGCAAAGACATGTAGGAGGAGATGTATGAGGGCAGCAGACCAAGAAGTGATTTAAAGATGAAAATGTACCAGTGGAAGAGTCTGCGTGAGGTTAATGATGTCCAGTTAACCAGTGAATACAGGGTGCAGTGGTGGGTACGATAATCACAGCCAGTTATGAATCTTAGTGCACCATGATAGACAACATCCAACATCCGCAGGGTGCTTGTAGGAGCATTCATGTAGAGAATGTCACCGTAATCAATGGAGGGAAGGAAAGTCACAGATACAAGGCGTTTCCTAGCATTCAGTGTTAGACATGATTTATTTCTGAAAAAGAAACCCAGTTTAACTTTCAGTTTCTTCACTAGGTTTTCCACAGGGAATTTAAAAGAGAGATGCGAATCGACCAGGAAACCCAGATATTTATAGGAATCAACAAACTCAATAGGGACACCATTTGAGGATAAAATCAAGAGGAAGATCTGCTGGGACTGACTTCCTACTGAAAAAAAAACATCCCTTTTGTTTTATTAGCATTTAGGACAAGTTTGAGATGGAACAAGTCTGACTGAATGATGTCAAAAGCGGATTGCAGTAACTGGAAAGCCTTAGCTACCATTTTAGCTCTGCAGTAAACAACTGTATCATTAGCATAGAAATATAAGGATGCATCAGGGATGCTCTGACCTACATTAGCTATGTAGATTGTAAAGAGGGTTGGTCCTAAAACTGAGCCTTGTGGTACACCATTTTTAACTGTTAAATAGCTGGAAGAAGTACCGTTATGTTGAACACATTGCCTCCGATTGGAAAGATAATTAGAAAACCAACCGATGGTGTGATCAGAGAAACCGATTTCTGAGAGCTTATGACACAGGATGTTATGATCCACAGTGTCAAAAGCTTTAGACAGGTCTAAGAAAAGTGCAGCACAATAATCCTTAGCATCCAATGCTTCAACAACGTCATTCAGAACCTTCAGAGAAGCAGTTGTTGTGCTGTGTTTTTTCCTGAAACCAGATTGATGGAGAGGTAAGATGTTAAATGAGTCCAGATAATTTTTGATCTGAGAGTTTATCAGTTTTTCTAGAACCTTGGCTAAAATGCAGAGTTTAGAGATCGGTCGATAATTGTTCAGTGAGGTGGGGTCACCTCCCTTCAGCAAAGGAAGAACAAAGGCTGTTTTCCAAGCATCCGGAATGGTGTTTTGGCTTATGGACAGATTAAAGATGTGGGTCACAGGGACTGTGATGATATGAGCAGCCAGCCTTAAGAAATAAGGTGGAAGTTCATCTGGACCTGCAGATTTTTTAGGATCAAGATCTTTTAACAGTTTATTTACCTCACTGACTGAGAACGGAGAAAAAGAGAAGGTGTGATTAACTGAGGATTTACTTGTAGGAGGGATTTGATTTGTAGAAGTTTGATTATTAGATGAAGTGGCTGATTTTCCATTTGTAACTGTGTCAAATAATGAACTAGAAGCAACAAAATGTTTGTTGAAACAGTTCAGGATCTCGTGCTTATTTGACACAGGAACAGAGTCAACAAGAAGTTGTGATGGGAGGTCAGATGATTGGGGGGTGCCTGAGAGAGATTTGATGGTTTTCCAGAATTTTTTAGGGTCGTTTAGATTTTTGGAGGTCTGAGATAAGAAGTAATTATGTTTTGCGGCTTTGATGGCAGTTGTGCATTTATTCCTCAGCTGCCAAAATTTCAACCAATCAGAGTCTGAGTCTGATTTTCTTGCTGTGGCCCAAAGATGATCTCTCCTGTGCAGGAAGTCAGCTAGTTCAGAAGTAAACCAGGGGCTGTCACGGCCCTTTATCCTGAACTGCCGAAAAGGAGCATGTTTGTTTACAAAGTAAATCAAACTATTATGAAAATAGTTCCAAGCGGTGTTCACGTCGTTGATTAGTAGATTACATTGCCAATCAAAGTGGGATAGATCCCAAAGGAATTACTGTTCACAGAAACGTTTCAAATCCCTTTTTTGAATTATTCTGGGCTTAGCAGGTGGAAGTTTAGTAGATCTAAGAGCTGCTATTATGGAATGATCACTCAAAATGTTAGCAAATACACCTGTTCCAGGAAATTTATGAGGTGCATTTGTGAAAAACAGATCTAAGGTGGAAGATTTTTCGGGACATTTTTTATTATTATTATTATTTAATTATTATTATTTATTATTATTATTAATTAGCAATAACAAAAAAATCTTGTGCTCACTCTGAGAGTATTTTTGTTTTATGTTAAAGAGATGTAAATATAAGTCTTGCATCAATCACTGCATCACTAAAGCCCCCTCGGCTGCCACTATATATTGTCTCCCTTGTTAGATGACTCATTCCTTTCTTAGCTCCTTTCTCGTACTTTCTTTTCACCACTTCTCTCAGGCTCTCCTCCTTCCTCCTCCATGTTCTTTCTGTGTCTCTTGCTCAAAGACAGAAATAGACAGAGTAACTGTTGTTTTTCTCCTGTCATTCAGATGGAAATTCTAATCTCCCTTTAAAAGAAAGTAAGAGAACGAAAGTGGAGGGGGTCTGGGGTAGTGGGGTAGTGAAGAAGAACACCGAGCACAACACACCACAGCGCAGTGCACAGAGTAGGAAACCGATGACGAGAAAGTCATCTTCTGATATACCGGTACTGGGAGAAATACCTGCTTTTGTAACAAAAGTCAAGAGACGTCTTTAGGTACTCATCATTTACACTCAATTAGCATTACTATTAAAAATAATTATATATTTCCTGCAGGGTCAATAAAGTTCTATCTTATCTTGTCATACAGTATATAGCCTGTAAAACTAATATTCTAGTTGGGTATTATACGCAATCCCAAGCTCAGAGTATGTGCACACTATTGGGTGCAAAATACATGAATTTGTCTACAAGTTTCACTTGTATCGAGTTTTTTTTTTAATACAAATTTTTTTTTCTTTGTTTCTTAGGTCTATTTCATCGATTCGTGGCGAGTTGGTACCATATTTGGTGCGCAAGCAGTTTTCAAAGGCAGCTAACAGTCAGAAGATGAAAGATGACTCTGAGGATCAAACCCAGAAAATGAACGATGGCTCTACAAACCATGGTTATTGTTTTTATTGACATTGTAGATGAGAATATACTGAAAATTACCATTTAGCAAGCTCACCAGTACAACATGTTTAAAATCTCTAAATCGTACTTGCATAGCATCAGTTTGGATCCAGCTTTAGTTATTGTATGAAATCAAGGTTGATTTGCACCTCCTAACTGGATAACATAAAACAGAAAATCCTGCCTATTGTAGCAGAGAACTTTGTGCTCTTTTTCTGGCGCTTCCCAGAGCTCCTTATCTCATCACGGGACGAGTCTCTCCTCCAGCTGGCCCAGGAGCGCTCCTGTTGGAATGATCACCATGGTGACATGAGTGAGGCTTACCATGGGGGGAAGCTGCGCTGCTATGTCCACATTATGGACCAGGGCTTGTGCTGTCGTGTTAACACTCTTGCTGCTTACATAGAAGCAAATCGGCTGGTGAGTCAGACAGTAAGCCTGTTTCTGTGACATGCATCCTTACAGGATCCGGGTTTCTATATTACATGAGTTTTGAATGGTTTGTTGTATTTAAATTCAAGCATGATTTTAAATCTGCAGGAATTTTTTTGCACGCGTCCCAAGGAAGAGACAGAGATGTCCACAAAAGAGCTCAGTTTTTACTCTGCAAACAAGTTTATCTAAATATGTGCAAGCACTTTTGAATGTGTAACCTTTTTGAATTCTACAAATTGTTTTTATACAACTCCAAATGCCTTTTTTTAACGTATCCTATCACTTTTTGTCGTTTCCTCATAACTAGGCCCCCAAACTGCTGGAGGAGCCAGCAGTGCATCCATCTGCTGGTATTTCTGAGAAATGTCAGGTAATTGAACCCACACATCAGGTCCTTACTTTTTTTTATTAATTTTCAATTAGGAGGTAGAAAATAAATTGTTTGCTAAGTCATCAATATGTATTAAGAGAATATGCTTATCGTGTGGTATGTGTGTACAGTATTTTTGAGTTGTGTTTGGGTTCTGCTCACAGATGGGATCAGACAGTATGGTCGGAGCTCTGTGCCAGATAGCAGATAAGACTTCCATAAAAAGATCCACTATCGGGAACTCCACCACCGTGAAGGAGAAGGTCAAAGTCGCCAACTCCATCATCATGCATGGAGTTACTGTCGAGGAAGGGTGAGAACACACACGTCTGTAAACACACATGCACACACTTGTTGAAAACATGTACTTTCAAGTCCAGTGGTTTATAAGAAAAAGAATCTGAAACAAATGTGCTCACCTCTGCTCAAGTTCAATGTTTGTTTGTTTTTTGGTTAATATAGTTTATGATAAACTTTCTCATTCATTGCAGGTTTTTTTTTCTTTCTTTTTTTAAACTAAATTTTCTTGATGCTTTGACCCAAATGGTGTGTGTGTGTAAGACAGATGCTCACATATATGTGTGTCGAGGTGTAGCGGGGTTTTGTCTTTTGTGCTCTCTGAGGTCAAATAGGAATCGCAGCTTGAACAAAGCATCTATTGGTGTGCGAGCAGCCAAAGACCAGTGCCAAACAAGCACAAAGCTGCTGAAGTCAAACAACACATTCAGCTATTTTAGATTTTTCTACCTGGATTATTGAGCATGCATCAGGGTAACACATTCATATGTTTCAGCTGGCATGTGAGAGATTTCTTCTTGGACGTTAAAATAAACATTTTTATTTTAATGGTTGTGATTAAATGTGCTAAATGTTTCATTATCCCCAGAAATATGAAAACGACTGTGATTAAGTGTCCTTGGGTGTCCTGAAAGGCGCTTTTAAATAAAATGATCATTATTATTATTATTATTACATCTTCACAACTGAATTTACGTTTCTAGTTGCATTAACTATTTTATTACTGTACTCAGTTCTGTCTTTTTTTTATTTTTATAAAACAACAAAAAAAAAAAATAATAATAATGAATTCAATTTATACCGCACTTTTCATTAATAAAAATCTCAAAGTGCTAAAAAGAATAATTTAGCAAAAATTTCCAACCACCACTTCAAAGAATTGGCCTAAATGTTTAAAAATGTGCAGCTTTTTTTTATTTGTGCAAATCAGACGTTTAAATAGGTCTGTTCGAATTCTTTAAAAGTTGAAATGCCACATAAAGGAACTAAAAACTGTCTCCAACTCCTCTGTGGAAGAAAAAATTAGCACAATCTGCTTCATAGTTTTATAATGGCAGTAAAATCAGCAAACTCTGAGTACTGATGTGGCTTGACAAACATTTGCAGACAACGAACATTGGGCTTTAGCTTGAAGAACTAACTGCTTTGTGGCTACAAGGAGAACTTGCACTGGGAGCAGCAGTGGCTACAGTAAAATTAGCATCTAGATTGATCTGTTTAGCCTCATAGCCAAAAATCTTGTAGGAAAGACACTCATCTTGGCCTCGAGTCCAAATTTTAATGCACTCATTCATAGGCTCCTTTTCTTTTATCTCAATTTCTTACTCCTCCTCCTTTTCTTTTCATCAAGGCTCCAACACCATTGCTCCCTCTCTTTCTGTCCCTTACCATCTTTTCTTAAGCCTTTCAGGGACCCCAGCCAGCCACCCTCATCATGCCCGTGTAGGTGCACGCACAAAGCCATGAAAGAACGAGAGACAAGAGAAGGGAAGAAAGAAGCGAAGGGAAAAGCAAGCTAGCACGCAAGAAAGAAATTGCAATTCTTTCTTTTCTTGCTTTGAAGACATAAGAAGGAAGGAGAAAGAAGGAAAGAAAGAGCCAGTATGAGGGGATTAGCAGACCCTAGGCATGTCGCAAAAACCCCTCACATTTCTGGTTTCTTTGTTTGGAGCTGACCAGAGCTTGTTGACAAAGCACTGCGTGTTTGGGAGGGGGACTAGTAGGGGTCAACTTTATAGGGGGGTTGGCACAGGAGGTGGGGGTCGAAATGTGTATATGTGTTTGTGTAATGTGTGTGTATGAGTGTGTTTGTGTAATGGGAAGGGAGGATGTGGGGGTCATGACAAGGAGGAGCCCTGGTGTTAGTAATTAGTGGTGTTTCAGCTTCGAAGCTTCTTTGGTGGTCTCTCTTTCTCTCTAATGTTACAAAACTCTGAATCTTGTAATCTCCCATCACCAACTACCACCACCACCTCCTAGGTAGTCACTTAAACACACACACACACACAC
>JBBPBX010000328.1:69334-80203 GCA_038048925.1 Garcialebias charrua
TATATATAATTTTTTTTTTTTTTTTTATTAAAGTGTTTGGGCATTACATAATTATGAGTTTAACAACTATTTTAAACACAAATACATTATAAAAAAAAACAAGCAACAGTTGAACAAAAATAAACGGATTGAAAGGAAGGTAATGTATAAAACTAATAATATAAATTTGTATATATTTATATATTATATTTATTTATAATATAGTACAATAATTTCATATTACATGTTGCATTTTATTGTATTGCTTGAACAGGTAATATTTATAAATCTCACAAAGATAAAATGGTACAAATAAAAGGCTCTAAAAAGGAATGAGGCCTTGCAGTTCCACAACAAGAGGACAAAAAGATCAACACTCTTTCTGGATTTATCTTATTTGTTTTCTTTTCATTATTGCTCCTATTTCTTTGCCCTCTTCCTCATCCTCCATTCTCCTGGACACCTTCTACCATCCATCCATCCAT
The DNA here is from genome assembly GCA_038048925.1 of Garcialebias charrua. Taxonomy (NCBI): domain Eukaryota; kingdom Metazoa; phylum Chordata; class Actinopteri; order Cyprinodontiformes; family Rivulidae; genus Garcialebias; species Garcialebias charrua. The sequence goes on from JBBPBX010000328.1 coordinate 69,799, forward strand.
CCATCCTTCATCCATCCATGCATCCATTCATCCATCCTTACTTCCATCCATCCATGCATCCATCTATCCTTCCATCCATCCATGCATGCATGCATCCATCCATCCATCTGTCCATCCATCCATCAATCTATGCATCCATCCATGCATCCATCCACCTGTAGTCAGGTCTCTCAGGTAGCAACTAGAACAGGGAGGTCCAGACATTTCTTTCCAGGCACCTCTTCTAGCTCTTCTGGGAGGACTCCAAGGCATCCGCAGGCCAACCGAGAGACAAAGTCTCTCCAGCGTGTCCTTGGTCTTCCTCGGGGTCTCCTCCCAGTCAAACACACCCAAAGCACCTCCTTGGGGAAGCATCCTTACGAGATGTCAGAACCACCTCAACTGGCTCCTCTCCATGTAAGGAGCAGCAGTTCTACTCCGAGTCTCTCCTGGATAACTGAACTTATACCTTGATGGGGTGACCGCCTACCATCTATGAAAACCTGCAAAAGAAAGAAGCAATAAGAAATATAAATACAATTTATTGAACTGAAACAAATGACCTTGGAAAATAAATAAACATTTCTGAACACAAAGGAGGGCATCACAGTGGTGCAATTGGTATTGCTGCCGCCTCTCAGCGAGAAAGTGGCAGGTTCAAATCCCGGCCAGGTGATTTTCTGGATAGAGTTTGCATGTTCTCTCTGCGCTGCATAGGTTTCCCCCGGGAACTCTGGTTTCTTCCCACAGACCAAAAACATGCATGTTAGGCTGACTGGTAACTCTAAATTGTCTCTAGGTGAGAGTGAGAGAGTGAATGGTTGTTTGTCTCGTTTGTCTCTTTGTGTCCCTGTGATGGACTGGAGACCTATTCAGGGTGTACCCTGTCTCTTGCACAGTGACTGATGGATATAGGCACCAGTGTCCCCTGTGACCCGAAAAAGAAGAAGTAGGTAAAGAGTATGTATGTATGTATGTATGTATGTATGTATGTATGTATGTATGTATGTATGTATGTATGTATGTATGTATGTATGTATGTATGTATGTATGTATGTATGTATGTATGTATGTATGTATGGATGTATGTATGTATGTATGGATGGATGGATGGATGGATGGATGGATGGATGGATGGAACATAAAGGAAGCAATACTCATCTGAATTACTCTGCAGCTGCTCCGTCATGAAGACCAGGTCCTTTCTTAACATTTCCCAATAAAACTATTAAACCTTCATAGTTTTTTGGGCTGTGCAAATTTGACTTGGAAACATTCATTCATAGTCAAAGTCTTGCCAACAAGGGGTGGTACAGGACTGTCATTTGACCTTTTTGGGTCATCAGAAGTTTTTCTTGCATCTAACCAGCAACAACAACTTATCTCAACTGATGATGTCAGCAAAGCATCCAGGCCCTGTGGTCTACTAGCCCCCCTCCCCCCATCCTGAGTCCAATCCTTGCTTGTCCAATGAGGACATGTTGGCTTGTCTTGTCTTTTCTTTTCTTTCCCTTCCCAACTCTCCACCTACTCCTTCCATTTCTCCCCTGCCCTTCCTTCTCTCCTTACACCCCCGATTTGGCTGTGAAATATGGCTTCTGTGAGTCTTCTTGGAACCAAGATCAAAGGCAAATTACAGACGTCTATGCAGAATGTAATATGGAAAGCCCCGAGCCATGTCCTCACTATTGATTTTTCCTCTCTCTTTATCTTGCTCTCTCTCTCTCTCTCTCTCTCTCTCTCTCTCTCTCTCTCNGTCTGTCTGTCTGTCTGTCTGTCTGTCTGTCTGTCTTGTCTGTCTGTCTGTCTGTCTGTCTGTCTGTCTGTCTGTCTGTCTGTCTGTCTGTCTCTCTCTCTCTCTGTCTGTCTCTCTCTCTCTCTTCTTTTTCCCCATTTTCCCCCTTTTTTATCCCAGCACAATAAAAAGTGTTGTGAAATTTAAAGAGAGAGAAAAAAGAAGCCCTGAACGGTTTTTGCAAAAAAGGAAGAAAGTATGAGGAGGAGGGGGTGGCATTATGATTTGGCCATCCCTAGTTATGCTTGTTTGCATTTAGAGTCTATTTTGTGATGTAAGTAGTCCTGTTACTTGTATGGAGTGCCACTTTGGGCAATAGTTGGATACCAAAGAGGGGGGGGGAGGGGGGAGCTTCTATATATTCTGCCTAGGCTTTCTTCAAATTAAATATACTCGACACGCAATAGAGTCATATTTGTGAAATATCTGGTTTTGGGGTTAAGATGTGAGTGTGAGGCTAAATGGACTTTTTCCACAGATTACTTGCTCTCTGAAGTCACGCAGGCCCTGCAGGAAATTGAAATGAATTGTAAAGACATTTTCTATATAAAAAGAGCCTGTAACTTTTTTCTATCATTTAAATTAGTGTGAAATCCACTTATTTTTGTCCTGTCAGCTTGTTTTCTGACAAATCAGCTATTTCAGATGAAAACACCCTTAAACCCACGTGCACAGCACAACACTTCATCCAAGGTTTTAAAAACACTGCCAGGAGAAGATGCAACGGTGTGTACCACCACCGAGGTGGGGGCTCTTTAACCAGAAAAACAGAAAAATTTGTCCATGCGCTCTCAATTTTGTATCCACCCTAAGCTGTGAAATATTGGACTAAGAATAAAAAGTGCCATATAGATTTATATTTTAAATATGGATTCAGTTTTAATTATAACAAAACATTATCATAGACCACACAGTTTAACGTTTAATCTTTATTAAAGTTGTGCACACACAAATATTAATATTTTGACACTGTAGATCAGGGGTTCTCAAAGTTTTGGGTTCAGAGACCCCTGACATGGAAGAAAAAGTTTCAGGGACCCCCTCATAACCCTCATGTTTATTGAATAATTTTCTTCTATTTGTCTCTTTAATGCAATGGAAGTATTTGTGACAAACTTAAGACCTATTCTTTAATAGTGTTAATACAATTTTTATACTTTTAAACATGGGGTATTATACGTCCCTCTTTTTAATGATGGATGGTTTATTTTCACAATTAAAGCTGTTCACATGATTAAACAGAGATGGAGGCTTCCATGTTCAACTGTCCCCCTCTTACAATGCTGTTATTTTTTCATTCATTCAACCTTTATTTAGGCAGGTTAATCTCATTGAGCCTCGAGGACTCATTTACAAAAGAGACCTGTCTACAAACTAAATAATGATGACAACAGTAACAGTTGATTTTCCTTGAACAATCAACAATAGACCATCATAAGAGAGAAACACAGATTTTTTTAAAACAAGTTAAAACAAATATATCAAAGTAGCAAAACAGACAGATTATAAGGCAGATGTAGAAAATCAAAAACAGGAACATGTCTGCATTGGTTTTTGCCAGGATTCCAACAGATTCTTAAAGCCATTTAGAGAGGTCAAGTCGAGCTTCAGATCTTTTTGTAAGATATTCCAGGAAGCAGGAGCGGAGTAGGAGAAGGCCCTTTTGCCAAGCTCAGTTCTCACTGATGGAACACTGCAGGTAATCATGTCCTGAGAGCGTACTCTGTAGCTGCACTCACACAAAGACATGTAGGAGGAGATGTATGAAGGCAGCAGAACAAGAAATGATTTAAATATGAAAATGTACCAATGGAAGAGTCTTTAATGACAGTTGTACATTTATTCCGCAGCTGCCGAAAATTCAACCAATCAGTGTCTGAGCCATATTTTCTCGCTGCGGCCCAAAGATAGTCTCTCCTGTGCAGGAGGTCAGCTAGTTCAGGGGTAAACCAGGGACTGTCACGTCCCTTTAACCTGAACTGGCAGAAAGGAGCATGTTTGTTCACAAAATAAATGCAACTATTATGAAAATTGTTCCAAGCAATGTTCACGTTGTTGGTTAATAGAATACATTGCCGGTCCAAGTGGGATAGATCCCAAATGAATGACTGTTCACAAAAATGTTTCAAATCCCTTTTTTGAATTATTCTGGGTTTAGAAGGTGGAAGTTTAATAGCTCTAAGAGCCGCTATCACACAATGATCATTCAAAATGTTAGCAAATACACCTGTACCAGGGAATTTGTGAGACTTATTTGTCAGAAACAGGTCTAAGATGGATGATTTTTCAGGACAGTTTTTGTTTGGTCTAGTGGGAGAGTCAATAAGTTGGGTTAGGTTGATAGGCAACATTCCTTGAATTTATCACAGAGGGGGTCGACTTATCCCAGTCAATGTTGAAATCTCCTGCCAAAAAAATCTGTTTGAATTTTAAATTTCCTAGGAATTCTGTCAGGGAGGAGAGAGCCTCAGGTGTTGCGGAGGGAGGATGATAACAACCCACTACAGATAAGATCTGGCCTCCAATCAAAGTGATGTTTACAGCTAAGGTCTCAAACTGGTTTGGGATTGTTTTTTCAGACACAAGACTGAAGCCCAAAGAATCTCTGATGTAAATAGCGACCCCCCCCCCTTTTTTTTGACAGTCACAGCGATACATATTAAATCCATTGATTACCAGATCATCATTCAGAACAGATTTGTTGAGCCAAGTTTCAGAGATAAAGATCACATCTGCCCCAGAAGAACTGACCAGAATTTTCAAGGCATTAAGTTTTTTTTAGAAGGCTACAAGTGTTTACATGCAGGAAATGAAGACCTGACATGTTTTTAAAGCCCAACACCCACCATGTTTTCAAATTGCATCGCCATTAATATTTATTAGTTTATTTAAAAATAATACAGGAGCGTTTACTTATATTGTGGAGAAATAACACTAAATGTGTTATTTCATGATTTATAGCAGATTTTAGCATGCAGCTCCGGGAAAATCTGCCCCTCTCCATATATGGGCATTCACTTGGGCATTCACGTCACCAGAGTGACGCCTTGGAGTTACAGGCGAGCAGAGGAAAAGAAAAAGGAAGCATTTTTAAATATTCCCTAAAGCTGCCTGTTGATTAATCCTGCTGTCGCTCACTCATATTCTGAGCGAGCATCCACTTAGACATACTAGTTTAATTCGTTTGATCGCGACAAATTCATTCATTTCCGCATCGACTTTTTATTCTCTCGCCCCGTGATGAGAAAGGCACCCAGAGCCAGCCTCGCAGCTGAGCTCTGCCCGCGCGCATGCTTCACGACCCGTGCATAGTGCTGCTGCAACAAGGCTGACGAGAGATAAGAGCAGATACATACACTCGAGGGAGCAAATTACACCGGCACGAGGAACTTCAAAGGAACGAGGAACCAGAGACCGCGCGGCTCGCTCCAGAATGAATGAGAGCAGCAAAAGGTCCGCAGCGGTGTTATAAAATAAATAATAAATAAAATCAGAGCGCTGGTCCATATACACACAAATGGAAATGGAAATATGCAGGAAATATGCAGTTTTAACGCACTCTCTCTCATAAACCTCCATGGAAACTCACTCCTACCTTCTGCCTTCTGGGTGGAGATCCATGTAATAAGAGGCATGACCCTTCGGGACTATTCGGCCAGGTTTCCGGATTCATTCGGGAGTGGGTTTTTTTTTTTTTTTTTTTAACCCTCGCCTGGCCCAAATGCAAAAATGAAAATAAAATTCATAAAATACTACAGTAATTCTCCAATATGGTGAATTGTTACTGTCACGGTGGGTGTTGTCCTTTAAAGTCATCTGGTGTATTGTAGTTAGTGGAGGGTCCAGGGTTGGGCTGAATCCCTAAGACCAGTAACAACATTATTATCTGGCATTTTCTTGAATTCTTTGTCACTGATGTATAATTACAGGAGTTAATAGTGTGACAATTAGCCCCCATAATTTAACCCTGAGAAACATTAATGAAGACACGATCATTCAGAACCCAAAAACAGTGAAAGTTGCAGTGATGGGCAGCTCCAGATGTGTTAACAAGATTCAGTGATTCCAGATAGTTTGAGATCTGAAAATAATGTCAATAATATAAATGGTGCAGAAAAGTCTCAGACCATAAAACGTCATAAATTAGATGGGCAAACAAATCCGATGAGGTGGCCCAAATATTGTACAGTTTGAGTTGGGCTGAGAGGGACTCTAGCACCCTTGTGAAGATGAGTGGATGCGGCCATGGGAAACAGAAGCTGGGTCCAGAATCAATAGGTAGAGACAAATAATTTGTAGCAAATAGCAGAGCGAGCTGCAAGAAAATTCTCCCAAAATTAAAGGCATGATCCAAGCCTGTTTCAGGATAGCAAGGAGCAACAGCGTGATCCAGAATAAAATTATTATTATCCAGGGCCAAATAAATCTGATGAAAACTCCGGCAGGACTCCTCAAGCACCAAACAGTGCAGCTCCTCCGGGCTTCACTCCGTTCCTCACGTCACCCTGCTCGTCTGCTCCTCCGAAGCCCGAGAGGCCAACCCCGGCAAAAAAGGATGAGACTGACCGGGGAGGATGAAGTCGTCACTGCTCTGGTTCTACTCCAGCCCGGCTCCGAATGCTCCGCAGCACGAGAGGCCACCTCCGGTTAAAAAAACGGCAAGGCTAACCAGAGAGGTTGAGGTCGTCACTGACCCGGTTCTGCTTTGGTCCGGTTTCGGTAGCACTTCAAAGCAGCCGCGCATCACCTCCAGGTGAGCACAGCAATTCTCACGTAGGGGGACACTCCTTCGTTTTAAGGTAACGGGCCGCTCAGAGGCTGAGACCAACTTTAATGTAGATGAAGTCCCCCACAGCCAACTCGGTTTGGTTCTGGTCCTGGGACACAGGTTCGGGCCAGGTACACTTCCCCCATGCAACGAGGCCAATCCAACAAAAGGTAGCAGAAAGGTCAGCAAAATACCTCCCTGCGATTCTTGTTGGAACCAGGTAGAACCACAGGTCCAGATGGGAAATTCAGTCGGGGTCCAGAGAGAGTGAAAAAAAAAAAACACCGGGGCTTTGTGGGACGGCTTCCCCGCTTGAGGGAACACCTGGGTGGCAGGATGCACACAGACTGGCCGGTGGGGTGGGAGCGGACAGTCCTGGGCTGAAATAATTTTTAGAATGGTCCCGTCCAGCTCTCTGAGTCACTGAACACCGAATTTGGTTGGAAGGTGGACCAACTTAAGTCCTGTTCGAAAAACGGGTTAGTTTGATGATAAAAAGACTACAGAGAAGCCAGAGGGAGCAGCGTCCATCAGCTCACCGGAAACGGAACTGAGGGATTTGCTAGTATCACTCAGCCCCTTGTGAATAGCAAACAACTTCAGGGTGCTAACGATTCATCGTTAGGCTGATGGTCCTCCTTGATCATGTGAGCAACTGGTTTCGGCTGTCAGCAGAAAAATGGTTGATCCATTGATAGAGGGTGCTATTTATAAGACTGAGATGAATACAGCACCTCAGACTGTGGAAGTCTTTCGGACAAAAGACGGAACGTTTCTACTTTTTTGTTTTGTTTTTTGAATGTCCAGAGGACCAGACTTAGGTTTTTTTTAGATTTTCCTACCTGGATTATTGAGCATGCATCAGGGGATTTAATCATTGTTTTATGAATGCTGGATCAAGCCTTGCAGATAAAATACCAAATGTAGATAACAATGTGAGCCATTCAGTCATAGGTTGTGCAAACAGTATTTTTCCTAAGGGAACTGACAAAGAAGAAATAATGAATGTAGTAAAAAAAATTACAGACAAGCGATCAAAAGACTGGGTTTACATGGATAGGATGTTTGTAAAGGACATAATGAATTATGTTATTGATCAATTTACATATATATGTAATTTATCATTTTCAACAGTAAAATTTCCAGATACAGCAAACCCCCTACTTGCGACTCCATCGACCTACGAACAACGAGACCTACGAACGTATCATATTTAATAAAAATATGAAATTACTGTATTAAAAAATATATATATTTTTTGTGTGTTTAAATGTTCTTATTTTCATGTGTACATCACTTTGTTGCAGCTGTGGTTGTTTTAAAGGCTTTATAAATAATAATTATGATAAAAATGATCATTTCTGATCATTTTTGAGCAATCTTGGGCAGCAGGAAGTAGGTCTTCAGTTTACACGGTCACAAATTAATGTAGAACACCGGACGCCATTTTAGGTTCAGTCACGGGGGTCTCCGGTCACAAATTAATGTAGAACACCGGACGCCATTTTAGGTTAGCTGCCGGGAGCTGGCCTGACCAGGATCGCATCATATGGATTAATTACTAGCTGGAATCGCTCTGTGAGCTCTGTGGACGTCTCAGGCTGGAAGAGCAGCCGCTCTGTGAGCTCTGTGGACGTCTCAGGCTGGAAGAGCAGCTGCAGATTGATCGCCGATCGCGCCGCCGCTCCAACACCAGCTCATGGCCTGGCTAGCAGAAGCTAGCCAGCTAGCTAACACAGGCCTTGAGCAGCTGCCGTGGTTAGCTCGCCTGCCGCCGCGCTGCTCGGCCCGACAACAATCAACGCATGGCAACCTAAGATGTCGGCTTTGACCATCTCAAAGTAAGAAAATATATTTTTATTTATTCTGTAAATGTGAATAGCAATGTTTAACATTACAGTACACTACTGTACATGCTTAAATGTGTGCGCGCGCTCCGTTAGCGGTATTTCCACGACCTACGAACGGAATAAGGACCTACGAACTGGACGCTAATTTCACCCCCTAGCTACGGCAGAATCGAGCTGCGAACCGTTCTTATCTCCCTAACTCGTACGTAACTAGGGGGCTACCTGATATGAAAGTAGCTAAGGTAGTTGCTCTTTTTTAAAAATGGTTATAAATGTGTGTTCAAGAATTATAGACCAATATCCTTGTTACCACAGTTCTTAAAAATTCTAGAAAAAACTATTTGTGACAAGGCTAGATCAATTTATTGATAAACAAAATATTCTAAGTAACAGTTAGTATGGGTTTAGAGCAAAACAACTCTACATCAATGGCTCTCATGGAAATAATAGAACAAATAACTACTGCTGTCGATCAAAAACAATATTGTGTTAGTATTTTTGTTGATTTTTAAAAAAGCATTCGATACTATTGACCACACTATTCTCCTTGAAAAATTGAACAAATATGCTATAAGGCGGACCAGCATTACAGTGGGTATCTTTCTATTTGAAATATAGGAAACAGTTTGTACAAATAAATGGTGTAAGATCTGACCTCTGCAATATCACAGGTGGAGTTCCTCAAGGTCCTGTACTTGGAACAAAGCTATTTATTTTATATGTGAATGACTTGGTAAATGTGTCGGAACTCCTTAAATGTGTCCTTTTTGAAGACGATACCACATTATTTTGTTTAGGTAAATATATAGAACGGATGTTGGAGTTGATGAAGACAGAATCTGTCAAAATACAAACTTGGTTTAAACTTAATAAATTATCATTAAATCTAGATAAAACTAATTACATGATAGTCAGTAATAAAAAAAAGAACTGTTGATGTTCCATTCAAAATTGAGGGTGTTGAGATTTGTAGAGTGAGTGAGGTGAAGTTTTTGGGTGTTATTATTGATGACAAACTGACATGGAAACAACACATAAATTCTGTAAGAATAAAAATAGCTAAATCTATTGCAGTACTGAACAAAGTCAGAGACTTATTAAATGATAAAGCTCTGTATTTGTTGTATAACACAATCATTGTTCCACACTTAATCTATTGTATTGATGTTTGGGGGAAAGTGTGTAAAACAATTACAAAGCCTATTTTTGTTTTACAGAAAAGAGCTGTAAGAATAATCACTAGAAATTACAGTACTGTCATCCATCAAGTATATTATTTTATCAACTGAAGTTATTGAAGTTCCATGATTTGGTAGATTATAATATTTTATCAGTTATGTATGGCTCAGAATAACACATTACCTTTAAATATCCAAATACATTTTGTTAAAAGACAAAGTTGTTATAATCTTAAGGGGACAGAGATATTTGTAAAACCAAAATACAGAACCAGTTGAAGGGACGGTCTACCTCAATCCAGGGAATTGGATTATGGAATGGTTTGGAGAATGAAGTTAAAAATGCCAAGTCAATGTTTACATTTAAGAAAATGATCAAAACTGAATTGTTAAAAAAAATGAAGTAGCGTAATGTGTATTGTATTAGAGTTAGAACATCCATCCATCCATCCATTTTCTTCCGCTTATCCGGGGTCGGGTCGCGGGGGTAGCAGCCTAAGTAGGGAGGCCCAGACTTCCCTCTCCCCAGCCACTTGGAGCAGCTCCTCTGGGGGAATCCCAAGGCGTTCCCAGGCCAGCCGAGAAACATAGTCCCTCCAGCGTGTCCTGGGTCTTCCTCTGGGTCTCCTCCCGGTGGGACATGCCTGGAACACCTCACCAGGGAGGCGTCCAGGAGGCATCCTAACCAGATGCCCGAGCCACCTCAACTGGCTCCTCTCGATGTGGAGAAGCAGCGGCTCTACTCCGAGTCCCTCCCGGATGACTGAGCTTCTCACCCTATCTCTAAGGGAGAGTCCAGACACCCTGCGGAGAAAACTCATTTCAGCCGCTTGTA
>JBBPBX010000328.1:86684-138168 GCA_038048925.1 Garcialebias charrua
CAAATGAGCCTTTTCACTTTCCCAAAAGATGAAATACTTCGTCAAGAGTGCAACAAAGCTGCACCTCTCGGAGCCCCCCCTCACCTGAAGGTACCGGTAAGTCTCATGCCGGGTACCCACCTAAATTGTCAGAACACTAATGCCGCCCCCTTTTGGCCGCTTGTCACGGTCACACTGGGTCATGTCTGATGACGCGCACTGGGGGGAGGCAGAGGAGGGAGTCTAGCTCGTTTTCCGGGTCAGTTGTTGTGTTTTCATGCTGCTGGCAGATAAAATCAGCAGCACGTGAGCCGAGTGGGTTTTCTACGAGCCGAACTGCAGCTCCGACAGTCTTTGTTGAGATATGTTTGGGGTGATCGTACGCTGGAGCGGACAGCAGCAACTGTAAAAATGCCAAGTTTCTTACCGGAGTCTGGTTCCAATTCATGGAGGCTCGATGGGGTAAGTTTAAAAAGTCCAAAAAAAAAGTCCCGTTGTCGTTGTGTAATCACATAGCAGAGGCTCTCCCGATTGGTTGTTGCGATGCGTCGAGCAACGTCGAGCCGCAAAATATCAACTTTTCGATCCGACGCTGCTCAACGCGTAGGTTGCTTCGGACGCGCGCGCGCCGCCGCTTCAAACACTCAAAACGCGCCGCTTCACGATACGCCGCGCCTCGACGCGTCTCCACATAGACTTTCAATGTAAACCGGCCGCTTCCGCCGCCCGACACGGGTCCAGTGGGTAACCGGCATTATACGGCTGCAGACCTAAATTAGATCCTGCTGTTTCTTGTTCCATCACCCAAACTATTTTTGGCTTCCCAAACTGAAGACAAATAGCTCAAATCTTCACATAGATTGCTAAATTCGTCGGGTTTTAAATTGTCCGCCATTACCAGAGCCCTCTGCATAACACAATTTCAAATATTCATGAGAACCTCCGCAAACACGGGGAAAGCTAACTGTGCTAACGCTGCTAGATGCATGTTTACTTCCGGTGGTGTCTCACTGTTTAGCTCCGGTAGAAAGGCGACGCAAATAAAAACTAGCTTTAGTTCAACAACTGTGTAATCTATTTGTTTACAATGTAAACAAATAGAGTGGAGGTGTGTTCTCTGGAGTGATGTCGCACTTCTCCATCTGGTAATCTGAGGGACGAGTCTGAGTCACGCTTTACAATGTAAACAAATAGAATATTTATTTGAAACAATAATGTATGCTTGTAGCAAACATTAAGAATATATATTAACAATATTAACAATGTCAACAATATTAACAAACATTAATAATGTCAAATAATACAGTATAAATACAGCAGGCTGAATTGTGAGCAGATGGGTATATGAATAGAATGCAGCAGCTTTATTCGGGTCCCGGAGGTCACTGGTGCCTGTATCCAGCAGTCACTGTGCGAGAGGCAGGGGACACCCTGGACATGTCTCAGTCCATCACAAATAATTCAAAATACAAACGTAAACAAAGATTTCAGCATAAACATTTAACTCAAAATAAAATAGACTTCAAAATAATATTGCATTCATCCATGTTTCAAATGTGTATGGATGGATTTTGTTTAAAAGATTTGTTTGGTAAATCTTTTCAACAAAAGCCATCTATCCATCATCTTTACCCGCTATCCTTATCGGGTCCTGGAGGTCACTGGTTCAGGTCAGATTTCTTCTTCTTTCTGCCACCTTTCATTTTATGTTTTCTTTCATATACGATGAGATATGGTTTTATTTTCTTTATCTTTTGGGTTTTAAAAATTGATTTTGGGGCTTTTAGAATCGATTCTGAATCGCCAGGACTAAGAATCTAGTTTTTTTTATTGATTTTTTCCTGCACCCCTAGTTTACATTGTTATTATTTTCAGCTTGTCAGTTACATAACTGCTTGCACCCCTAATTCTTCCAGAAGCACATTTGTGATGCTGGATGAGAAGGTCTGGCTCTCAGTCTCTAATTCATCCCAGAGGTGTTCTATCAGGTTGAGGTCAGGACTCTGTGCAGGCCAGTCAAGTTCATCCACACCAGACTCTTCATCCATGTTTTTATGGACCTTGCTTTGTGCACTGGTGCACAGTCATGCTGGAAGAGGAAGTGACCAGCTCCAAACTGTTCTCACAAAGTTGGGAACATGGAATTGTCCAACATATCTAAGTATGCTGAAGCAGTCAGAGTTCCTTTCACTGGAACTAAGGGGCCAAGCGCGGCTCCTGAAAAACAACCCCACACCATAATCCCCCCTCCACCAGACTTTACACTTGGTACAATGCAGACAAGTATCGTTCTCCTGGTAACCGCCAAACTCAGACTCGTCCATCAGATTGCCAGATGGAGAAGTGTGATTCTTCACTCCAGAGAACACACCTCCACTGCTCTAGAGTCCAGTGGCGTCATGCTTTACACCACTGCATCCCACACTTTGCTTTGCACTTGGTGATGTACAGCTTGGATTCAGCTGCTCAATCATGGAAACTCATTCCATGAAGCTCTCTGTGCACTGATCTTGATCTGAAGGCCACATGAAGTTTGGAGGTCTGTAGTGATTGACTCTGTAGAAAGTTGGTGACCTCTTCGCACTATGAGCTTCAGCATCCTCTGACCCCGCTCCATCAGTTTACGTGTTCTACCACTTCATGGCTGAGTTGCTGTTATTCCCAAACACTTCCATTTTCTTATAAAACAGCTGACAGTTGTCTGTGGAATATTTAGTAGCGAGGAAATGTCATGACTGGATTTGATGGCATCCTGTCAGTTCCACGCTGGAGTTCACTGAGCTCCCGAGAGCGACCCATTCTTTCACAGATGTTTGTAAAAAACAGTCTGCATGCAGAGGTGCTTCATTTTATACACCTGTGGCCATGGAAGTGATTGGAACACCTGATTCTGATCATTTGGATGGATGAGCAAATACTTTTGGCAATGTAGTGTATGTATAGAATATAATATACCATACCATACCAGCTTTATTTATAGAGCACTTTAAACACCCACAAGACCAAAGTGCTGTACACACAACAAAACAATCATACAGTCAGGTAATAAAAATGATTAAAAGTCACAATAAAAGTTGAGCAATCATACAATTAGATAATACAAGCAATTAAAATGATTAAAAGTCAACATTGCAACTCAAGTCAACTTTATTTTGGTAAATTAAAAACATTACAAACAAAAGGAAAACAATATAAAATGGTAAATCAATCAATTACCAAAAAAGGAATAGGCTGAAGCCAAGGCTTATACTTGCCTACCCAACATCTCAGATGGTGTCATACAGTAAGCCAGGGAGAAGAGATGGGTTTTTAGAAGAGATTTAAAAACAGACAGGGAAGAGTCTGATGTTCATTGAAGGTTGTTCCACAGTTTAGGAGCTGCCACAGCAAAAGCACGGTCTCCTCTGAGCTTGCGTTTTGTCTTTGGGACACTCAGGAGCAGCTGATCACATGACCTGAGGGATCGAGAGGGTGTGTATGGCTGCAGCAACTCAGACAGATAGGGCAGGGCAAGACCATTTAGTGCTTTAAAAGCAAATAAAATAATTTTAAAATGAATCCTGGAATGTGTGGGCAGCCAGTGCAGGGAGGCTAAAACAGGAGGTCAAACCTTCGTGTGCCAGTTAAAAGTCGTGCAGCAGCGTTCTGTACCCTCTGAAGCTGAGAGATACTGTACATGAATCACTGATTCCCATATACAGTGAGTTACAGTAGTCCAGCCGAGTGGTCACAAAGGCGTAAACTACTGTTTCAAAATGCTGCTGAGAAAGAATTTGCTTCACCTTAGCTGCCTCAGATAGAAAAAACTAGTTTTAACAACTGCTCTGATGTGGTTTTCTAATTTTAGTCCGGCATCGACTTTGACCCCCAGGTTTGTAACAATAGTTCTGATATATTGGGCCAAGAAACCAACATTGACATTGGGAGTCTCAGTGGAGCTTCCAAAAACCATCACCTCAGTCTTTTCTTCATTAAACTTTAAAAAGTTCACAGCCATCCAGGCTTTGATGTCCTCCAGACATGATAATAATAATAATAATGTCACATTTCTGTCATCTGTGTATGTTCCCATACAAGACGAAATTTGACTCTGCATTTAACCCAATCACCACCAGGTGGGGCAGTGGGCAGCTATAGAAAGCGTGCCGGGGAGCAATTGGGATGAGGTGTGCTACTCAAACACACCACAAGTTATGCCGTGACTGGGGTTCGAACCTGGGTCCTTCGGGTCCCAAGTCGGTTCCCCTGCCACTACACCATCTTGGCCCGAAAACAGAGGGGCCAGAGAGTTAGAGTCCTTTTTTTGTAGCGGGACATAAATCTCATAAATCTCATCATCCGCATAAAAATTAAAGGAGATCCCATATTTTCTAAGACTTTTTCAACATTTATTTAGTCAGATTATTCTAATTGAGCCTTGAGGACTCATTTACAAGAGAGCCCTGCTACAAACTAAAGAATGATGAACAGCAACAGTTGAGTTTCCTTAAACAATCAACAACAGACAAACATAAGAAAAATACAGCTTTTTTATTTATTTAACAAATTAAAACAAAGTAGCAAAGTAGCAAAACATTATAAGGTAGATGTAGAAAATCAAAAACAGGAACATATCTTATAGAGTCAAGAGGGAGCAGGTACAGGGTGAAGAGGAGGGGGCCTAAGACTGAGCCCTGAGGAACCCCACACAAGAGAGGAGCAGAGGAGGACACGTGGTCACCAAGGCGGACACAGAAAGTACGCTCCGCTAAGTAGGACCTAAACCAGTCCAGTGCTGCACCGCTGACACCCCCCATTGCTTCAAACGACAAAGTACGATGTCGTGGTCCACGGTGTCAAAAGCAGATGATAAAGTGTTTTAGTGTTGGTGTAAATTTTCATACTTTTATACTACTATGCAAAAACTCAGGACAGTGTTACACTTTTACTATTTTATGCTTATGTTTATTAAATGTTTTAGTGTTTTAGTGTTTAAATGGTTACTGTTGCACCGAGGGACTGAGAGAAACGCAATTTCAATCCTGTGTATGTCCTGTACATATTGCAGTTCTGACAATAAAGTTGACTTTGACTTAAATCTAAAAGCAGGAGGACAACACAGTCACCAGAGTCCGTTGTTAAAACTATGTCGTTAAAAACCTTTAAAAGAGCAGATTCTGTGTAGAGCTTTTAAAACCAGACTGTAAAACCTCGAGAACGTTCTGTTCTTCCAAATATGCTGATAGCTGGTTGTACACAACCTTCTCGAGCATTTTTGAAAGAAATGGCAGTTTGGAGATCGACCTGTAGTTAGTAAGAACAGAGGGGTCAAGAGTGGGTTTCTTAATGAGAGGCTGGACAGCTGCTATATGAAACAAAAAAATACATTACCCACAATGCCTCAGACTTAAGGGAAATCCAGATTGTTTCAGTTGTAGCGGTGTGTTCCTGTACTGCAGTAATAACTACGGTAAATACTTTGTGGTTCATTTTCTCCACGTTTTCTAAAACTTAAAGCGTATGTGAGTAAATAATGTGTAACTCAGAGGAGCAGCACAGTGGATCAGTTGGTAGAGCTGCTGCCTCTCAGCAAGACGCTCATCGGGTCAAGTCCCGGCTGGAAACCTTTCTGGGTGGGATTTGCAGATAAAGATGACAGATGGATGTCTGTAATTCAGAGGTTCATGATTTTACATGTAGACCCCAAAAATCTAAGTTTCAGAAANCTTACACACACACACATATACGCTCCATAATGCAGAGGAGCCCAGAAATTATCACAAAGAACCTACAGAGCGAACTGTTGATCCAGCTGAAATAAACCAAGTCTTTGAGAAATTTTATTCTGATTTATACTCTTCACAATTCCCACAGGATAATTCAGACATGAAAGACTTTCTAGACAACTATCCCTGCTATAGATCTAGATAAGAAGAGGGATACGGATAAGCCCCTCACTCTTACTGAAGTCATCAACTCCATTTTACCATTGCAGAGTGGCAAGACCCCTGGACCAGACAGCTTTCCAATCGAATTCTATAAAAAAATCATCCAAATTAGCACCTCTTTTACTTGAAATGTTTAACCACTCATTGGAGAATGGAAACTTGCCGCAGACCCTTACAGAAGCTAATATTACATTTTATTAAAACATGGTAAAAATCCGATGGACTACGCTTCCTACAGGCCTATATCACTCCTTAATGGAGACGTTAAAATCTTAGCTAAACTTCTGGCCTTGAGACTGGACGCGGTCATGACAGATATAATCTCCTTGGATCAAACTGGGTTCATGAGAGGTCGTCACTCTTTTTCTAATATATGTAGGCTTATTGGTGTTATTCATGCCCCTTCACCGGGAGAGACCCCTGAGGTTGTGGTTTCTCTCGATGCGGAGAAGGCATTCGACCGGGTCGAGTGGCCTTACTTATTTACAGTATTGGCTAGGTTTGAGTTTGGGCACAAATTTATATCATGGGTACAGCTGTTATACACATCACCCAAAGCAAGCATAATTACCAATAGAACAAGATCTAGGCCCTTCTCTCGATCTAGAGGCACCCAGCAGGGTTGTCCTCTTAGCCCGCTTCTCTTCGTTCTAGCTATTGAACCACTTTCAATTATGCTTAAGACTTCACTGGACTTTAAGGGTATTTATAGAAAACAGCTGGAACATCGGCTATCCCTATACACAGATGACTTATTGCTCTACATCTCTGACCCGGTATCATCCATCTCCAGCATCGTGAGTTTACTAAACCGTTTTGGTAAATTTTCAGGATATAAGTTGAACTTCAGAGTGAATGTTTCCCAATCAATAACTCTGCACTCCAAATTACAGAAACTGATTTACCCTTCCCTCTCTCTAGAACAGGTTTCAAATACTTGGGAATCAACGTGACACATTCTTTTCCTGATCTGTTTGAAAAAAAAATTCACCCCTCTGCTCAATAATCTTAAACGCGATCTCCAGAAGTGGAGCATCCTGAATTTATCGCTAGCAGGCAAAGTTGCATCTATTAAAATGAATATCTTGCCAAGATTTATGTATTTATTTCAAAGTATTCCGATCTTTCTCCCCAAATCATTTTTTAAACTTATCGATAAGCAGCTGTCCTCATTCATCTGGAATAACAAACACCCCAGAATTAGTGGGCGTTTCCTTCAGAAACAAAAGGAAGATGGGGGTTTGGCTCTACCTAACCTATTGTACTATTACTGGGCAGCAAACCTACAAAAAGTAGTCTGTTTGTTACAGCAACCTGATGTTGGCTGGTGCCAATTAGAACTGAATACATGTAAGCCATCATCATTCCCTGCATTAGTTGCCTCAAAGCTTCCTCTCTCTCCTAAGCAATATTCTACATGCCCAGTTGTAATCTCTACACTAAAAATATGGTCACAATTTAGCAACACTTCAATATGACAAACTTCTCTATCTATAGTCCCATATGTAATAACCATGTTTTCCTGCCATCCAAATTAGATCCTGTCTTTGCCCAATGGCAGAGAGCAGGCTTAAGTAACTTTAGTGACCTTTACATAGATGGCATTTTCGCTACCTTTGACGCAATCGCCTCTAAATTTAGTCTAAATCGTTCCTCCCTATTCAGTTATCTCCAGATTAGAGACTTTGTTTGCAACATCAGTCCTTGCTTTCCCAATTTACCCCCAAAGGGAGGAATGGACATCATCTTGCAAACTCCTACACAATGTAGAGGCCTCATTTCCAAAATCTATACGTAATAGCATCTCATCACTCAATGTAGTGAAACTTAAGATTAGAGCAGAATGGTCAGAAGAACTTGGTATACACATCTCTGATGAGACCTGGAATCACGCATTACGTAGAGTAAATGGTTCAACATCATGCGCTCGACTCGGACTAATTCAGTTCAAGGTCCTCCACAGGATTCATTACAGCAGAGCCAGACTCTCAAGGATTTACCCTACAATCAGTGAAAAATGTGTTCGTTGCCATACAGTCGAGGTGAATCTAACTCACATGTTCTGGTCTTGTGATAAGCTGCACAACTTCTGGTCTATAATTTTTCAGACCTTATCTGAAGCTTTTCATACAAGTATCCAACCCAGTGCTGAACTGGCAATATTTGGAGTCCCAGGGGAGGATATATCATTAACACACAATTTTAAAAATGCACTGGCTTTTTCTACTCTCCTAGCCCGAAGAAGAATACTATTAGTGTGGAAATCAGCACATCCACCCAAAGCTTCTCTCTGGTTGCAAGATCTGACTCTTTTCCTTAAACTAGAGAAGATCAAATTTAGTGTTAGAGGTTCAACCCAAAAATTCTATAAAACTTGGGCCCCTCTATTATCTTACTTTGAGAGACTGGAGGCCCTCCCTCGATCCTGAGGGTCACACGAGAGCTGGTTCTGCTGTGTATGTGCCTGTGCCCCGACCCTGCGGCCTCATTGGTTCCTGATGGTTTCTGATCACTGACAGTGCTTGTCAACCTGTGCATTTTTTTTTTTTAAATTAAATGTCCATGTCCTGACTTGGTTTCTATACCGACGGTTTTATGGACGCCTTTCTGTATGTTTTCCATGTTTTTGAATTACCGGTATGTTATTATTTATTTATATATTTTTTATTAGTTGTTTGTTTATTAGGCATGTAACGAGATCTCGTTGTACGAGATCTCGCGATATTAAACTCCCGCGATATCTCTCGTTGAGAGGTAACGTTGTCTCGCGAGATGCTAATGCTAGCGCTAGCAGAGCCCCTAGCAAGTCAGCGTCACGGACAGCATGGCTTCGCCGGATGAAGTTGCTATAGAAGACGCCCCAACTACTGATGGAGGGTCCCGGTGCCGCAGACGCCTCTACATTGATGGAGGGTCCCGGCGCTGCCGACGCTGCCCCGAATGTAAAGACACGCGTGTAAACACCGGTGTGACCGGTGTTGCCAGATAGAGTCCCACCCACCCAAAGCACTCTTTACCCGCAAAAGTCAGAAGGAAAATCGCGGTGAACCGCCCAATCTGGCAACACTGGTGAGTGACGGCTGCAGATTCAGCGCTGATGCGGATATTTATGTTCAATTTTTGGAAAGTCCTGCGTGAATATCTATTTTTTTAACAAAGTTGAACGTTCTAAGGTCTAAGGAGATTCAATCAGTAAAATGAAGACATCAGTTGGGTTTGTAATACATGTTAAAACAGAATAAAAGCCTTTTTGCGGCATAAAACCGATCTTTGAAGTTTTCTTGAACTAATGTTAAAATCTCGTCTCGTTCTCGCGAGATCTGTGATTTGTCTCGTCTCGTCTCGTGAGTTTTGTGTATCGTTACACCCCTATTGTTTATCATTTATTTATTTTATTATTATTACATTTTGTAGCAGCAGGATGTGGATAAAAAAGGGGGGGTAGGGGGAACAAGAAGAAAAAGAAAAACAAATGCCATGGCTGTTTTGTTTCTGTTTTCACGAACTGTTAATGGATGCTTAAATAAAAATATTTAAAAAAAAAACAAAGAACCTTTAAAACTGTCTTTCAAATTAGTTTATGATTTTTTTTTTCCTATTTCAACAATGGCAACATTTTTATTATCTGTAATCATTTAAATATTTAAATAGACGGATGGATGGAAGATCTGTTAGTCTTCACACTTGATGTTGGGGATGACTCTCAGCTGCTACCAGACCTATTAAATCTCAGTGTCAGTAAAACTGAGTCTTAGCTGTTGAGCAGCTGGTGAAACAGGCTCAGACCAACTTTAACTACATTAACTGACAATTAACCGTGTTTCAGCTCACCTGTGAACTCTCAGGTGTCTCATCCAAACAATCTTTTTATTAAAACATTTTCCACAGGTCTAACAGGTGAAGGACTTCTCACCTGTGTGAATCTTCATGTGATAGGTCAAATCACATTTACGAGTGAAATTCTTTCCACAGGTGAGACACGGGAAGGGCCTCACACCTGTGTGATTCTTCATGTGATGGGACAAAGTATTTTTATAAGTGAAACTCCTTCCACAGGTGAGACACGGGAAGGGCCTCACACCTGTGTGATTCTTCATGTGTTGGGTCAAATTACTTTTATATCTGAAACTTCTTCCACAGGTCTGACATGAGAAGGACTTCTCAACTGTGTGAGTTCTCATGTGATAAGTAAAATCATATTTACGAATGAAACTCTTTCCACAGGTGAGACACGGGAAGGGCCTCACACCTGTGTGAATCTTCAGGTGTTGACTCAAATGACTTTTATATCTGAAACTTCTTCCACAGGTCTGACATGAGAAGGACTTCTCAACTGTGTGAGTTCTCATGTGATAGGTCAAATCACATTTACGAATGAAACTCTTTCCACAGGTGAGACACGGGAAGGGCCTCACACCTGTGTGAATCTTCAGGTGTTGACTCAAATGACTTTTATATCTGAAACTTCTTCCACAGGTCTGACATGAGAAGGACTTCTCAACTGTGTGAGTTCTCATGTGATAGATCAAATCATATTTACGAATGAAACTCTTTCCACAGGTGAGACACGGGAAGGGCCTCACAGCTGTGTGAGTTCTCATGTGATCGGTCAAATCACCTTTACGAATGAAACTTCTTCCACAGGTGAGAGATGAGAAGGACCTCACACCTGTGTGAGTTCTGACGTGTCCTGACATGTTTTTCCGTCTCTTTAGTTCTGGATGGTCCACATCGTCTCTGGGATCTCTGGTGTCTGGACTTCTCTTCTTTGGTTTCAGCTCCTCGTCTCTGCTGGATCTGGTCCTGTTTCCTGTTTGATCCTGGTCCTCAGCTTCAGGACCGTTCAGACAAAGGAGGCGGTCCGATTGTGGTTCTGGTTCCCAGTGGTATCTTTGCTCATTAGCAGGAGTCCCCCTGAAGGTCTCAGCCTCCAGCTTCAGAACCAACTGCTCCTCATCCTGACTGATACAGAGTTCCTCCAGCTCCTTTTTAATCTGTGGAGGTCCAGGTTCTTCTTGGTTCTCTTTGTTATCTGGAAGTTCTGGTTCCTCCTGGTCCTCTCTGATCTGTGGAGGTTTTGGTTCCACCAGTTCCCCTTTAATCTGTGGGAGTTCTGGTTCCTGTTGATCCTCTCTAATCTCTGGAGGTGAAAACAGAAAAAAAAATTATGACAATAAAGAAACTGCACTTTAATCATGTGTTGATTTCAAAATGATTCATAATGGATCAGTTCAATTGGAATGAGAGGAACACACAGGTGGGCAGCACGGTGACACAACTGGTAAAGCTGCTGCCTCTCAACGAGCAGGTCCCCGGTTCAAATTCCAGTCCAGGGACCTTTCTGGGGGGAGTTTGCATGTTCCCTCCGTGCATGCGTTAGTTTTGTCCAGTCACTCCGGTTTCCTCCCACAGACCAAAAACATACCGTATTTTCCGGAATATAGGTCGCATTGTCCAATTATTGCCAAAAAATTGGAAAAATCCATATACGGGTCGCACCTGAATATAGGTCGCACCTACGTAAATGTGGACCGTGTTTAGCTCTGCTGCAAATGTCTGCCACAGGAGCGCACAGCAAGGCTTTTAAGAAGATTAACGCTTAAAAACAATTATGGGGCCAAGATGGTGTAGTGGCTAGGGAATCAGACTTGGGATCCGAAGGACCCAGGTTCGAACCCCGGCCACGGCACACCTTGGGGTGTCTATGAGTGCACATCTATTTTCCCCAGCTCCCCGGGCGCTGACTACGGCTGCCCACTGCACCACCTGGTGGTGGTTGGGTTAAATGCAGAGACCAATTTCGTCTGTCAAGTATGGGAAACATACACAGATGACAAAAATGTGATATTTATTTTATTTATTTATTTATTATTTGTTTGATAAAAATTATAGCAAATATGTGTCTGAGCTGAACTTTTCCTTAATAAATGAACGTAATTGTGAAATGAGCTGGATTTAAAAATTTGTTTCGCTACAACTGATGAAACAATACGTGCGCGCGCAACGGGCGGAAACCCTGCGTTTTAGGGATGCACCGATAAATCGGCCGGCCGATCGATCGGCCCCGATTTCCTTAATTTGAGGAAATCGGCGATCGGCTGATCGTTAAATGAGAAGCCGATTTTATCCACCGATCGCCGCAAAAGTCTGAAAATGCCGCTGTCCCTTTTTTCTCTGCTGTGAGAGAGGGGGAGGGGGGGCAGAGGGGGCTGACTCACCAGGTCACGTCTGCACATGCGCATTAAACAGTCAACACAGGCCACTCGGAGCAGCCATGTTGTCTGTTTGGAAGTTCTATTTTAAAATGAGCAAAAGATCTCAACTTGTGTAAAGCCAAAGTAAGTCGTGGTGGAACCACAACAAAAACCTTTAATAGATAGATAAACTTTATTACAGACTCAGGGTCCAACCTAGATAAGAGACAACAACCATGATAAAATAAAATACAAAATACAAATAAAAAATTACAAAAAAATAAAATAAATAAA
Source organism: Garcialebias charrua (assembly GCA_038048925.1). Taxonomy (NCBI): domain Eukaryota; kingdom Metazoa; phylum Chordata; class Actinopteri; order Cyprinodontiformes; family Rivulidae; genus Garcialebias; species Garcialebias charrua. Next base: position 99,079 of record JBBPBX010000328.1, read on the forward strand.
TAAAAACAATAGAAAAAGTACCTAACCGTTCAGGAGGCAATCATACCAATGTCTCCAAAGCACAGATGAATATTTCACTGCACTATATTTGACATTAGTCAACAGTAGAATAATTCTATTATTAGACTTATGTAAACGACAAATAAATTTATACATAAAATTTCTTAAAACAGCCATCAAAGTGTTGACGCGAGCAGATACAAACAGTTCACTGGCACTGGTCCATCTGGGCTTATTTAAAAGAAGTCTTAGTGCGTCATTATAAGCCACCTTCAATCTATGAAGACTGGCTTTTTTAAAATTGCACCACAAATGTGCCGTATACAGTGATGAACAATATGATCTAAATAAGTTAATTTTCACTTCATCAGAACAGAATGCAAACTTACGAGCAAGGATATTTGCCTGAGCATATATCATTCGAACCTGACGGTAAATGTCCTCATCATCAGACCGACGGTCTGTCAACACATGACCCAGATACTTTACTTCATTTGCAACATTCAATAAAGTCCCAGACAGCTTAAAAAGTGGAAACACGCTATTTTTGTCCTCTTTAGTGCGACAAATCAAAATGAGACTTTTAGAGGGGTTGAATATGATATCATGTGTCTCACCATATGCTGAACAGACATGAAGCAGCTTCTGAAGACCAGCTGAACTTGGACTAAAAACCACTAAGTCATCAGCATACATAAGATGATTGATAATTGTATCTCCAACCATGCAGCCAGTTTTACACAGGTTTAGCTGCTTAGAGAGGTCATTCATATAAAAATTAAACAGTATAGGAGATAAAATGCTCCCTTGTCTGACACCATTGCTGACACGGAAGGATGCAGACACACAATTATCCCATTTGACTTGCATATTTTGGTTAGCATACCAATAGGACAGACATCTCACTATATATTTGGGCACACCAGCTTGGCATAATTTTAAAAATAGTTTTCGATGGTTTACACGATCAAAAGCCTTGGAGGCGTCTAAGAAACACATAAAAACCGTAGAATTCTTGTTATTATAGTTATTCAGTAATTCTTTTAGGCCATATATACATAGATCAGTGCCATGCTCGGACTTGAACCCAAATTGATTGTCAGCAGACATTACTATCTTTGCAAATTTTGGCAAAAGAATTAGTTCAAAGACCTTAGATAGTGTATTAGCTAGGGCAATAGGTCTATAGTTATCAGAGCTGCCAATTTTTCCAGCTTTGTTCTTAATCACAGGAAGAATAACAACATTCATCAAGGAATCAGGAATAAAACCATGCATAATAAAACCAGTGAAACACAAGGCAAGAAGAGGGGCTACCCTTGAACTTGCAAACTTGAGATGTTCAGCTGAAATAAGATCCATTCCTATAGATTTATTTACAGATAGTTCTTCAATTGCTTGATAGACCTCATGTGACTTGATAGTTTCTGCAGTACTAACCTTGTCAACATGGAAGGGTTCACTCTGAACACAGGTAAATATCTTGCTGTAGTGTTGTTGCCAAAAATCTACAATCATATTTGCCCCAGAGGCACCATCGACAGTGCAAGGGAGAGTGGATTTATTATTACCTATAGATTTAACCTCTTTCCAAAAGGCTTTTGTGTCCTTTCCTATGAGTTTTTTTGCCAAGGAATCAGCCCTCATGGTTTGCTCATTCCGTCTAATGAAGCGTAATGCATATTTGTATTTTGCATTAGACAGCTTTTTGTGTTCAAAGATAGGACCCTGCCTGGGTTTACCTGCTAGAGCCCAATTGGTGGTAGCTTCGCGGGCTTCACTGTGGTATTTAGACACGTATGTGTTCCAACCTGGTTTATTTTTAATCTTTACGTTACTTTTATTATAAGGCAGGCTAGCCCCCAGTAGCGCTTCAGTTATGTCAGAATAAAATTGAGTTATATCGGTTCTATGTCCAAAATTAGAGCAGTTACAGTCTGTACAAGCAACCGCCTCTCTAGGTAGTTTAATTCCACATAACAAATGATCAGTTTGGGCATAGTAATGGTCTATTTGTTCCTCAGATAAAGAAGACCAGTCTATACGTGTCTGAATTTGATTATTGTCCACATTTACAGTTGCAGGTATATAATCAAATCTAATTGCCAGCTCAAAGGGGATGTGGTCAACAGTGGACACATTATATAAGATATTAATGTATACCAAAGCAGCATGAGCATCTGCTGTAGTGATACAATGGTCCAACCAAGACGTAGTATGCCAGGCTTCACTAATATAGGTGTAACTGTCAGCTGGCAAAAATTCTTTACTTGACAGTATTAGATTAGAATCTGTACAAAAATGATTCAGGTGTTTAGCAAACAGTGAATTTTTATCTGAGATGTTTGCATTCATGTCCCCCATAACATAAATACTTTTAGACTTCTCATTTTGCATAAAATAGCTAATATAAGCAAGTTTACTAAGGTATTCTTCTTCGTTATGATGACATTCATATGGAGCATAGACATTTAAAATAATAAATTCTTTGTCATGCTGTTTCACGTGTACTGCAATACACCAGTCCAAATCTAATCTAATGACATTTATCACTGAGTCCAGGCTTTTTTTCCATAATATAGCCACTCCTCCTGGTATCCTTCCTCTTTTAATTCCCAAACTGAAGTCAGTAGAAGATTCTCCAGCACCCAGGAAACTGTCATTAATAGAGTTTAGTCCTTTTAAATCCTGTTTGGCTAAAAAGGTTTCTTGCAAGCATAAGATGTCACATTTCATCAACAACTGGTCGACAACCAGACGGCGAGCTTTATCATCTGCGCTCTGCCCTAAGCGCAGGCCACGACAGTTGTAAGAGATGACTTTAATGTCCATAAATATTTAGGATTTTGTGCTCATGCCAGCAATAGGCTCGCATATATCCATGGAAGGAGGGGTAGCATTTGCACCGATGACAGTTTTGCGGGGCTCAAAAAACCTTCTCACATTAGTTAGTAATACAACAAGCCTTGTTCGCTATTTAAGAAATCAGCACGCAGCCAAGTGTGCAACGTTTGAAGCGAGCAACCAAGCTAATGCTAAGCTAAAGCTAAAAGCTAGCGCTATCAAAGAGCCAGTCGGTGGTTTTCACAGCTGCTGTTAACTTTTATGAGCAACGAAAAGAGCAAAGCTACCACGAGGAAAGTGATGGAGTTCATGGCATTAGACGACCAGCCCTTTTCAGTCGTTGAGGACCAAGGTTTTAGAAGCTTGATGGAGCATGTGAGCCCACGATTAAATATGCCGAGTCGGAGATATTTTTCTGATGCTGCATTACCGGAGATGTTCGGCCACGTTCTGAGAGACACCCGCAGCCTGCTAAAAGCTAATCCAAATACTCTCAGCTTTACAACAGACATCTGGACTTCTGATGTAAGTTTAATATCCACGTTAAGTTTTACTGCACAGTGGATAATTGGAACGTAATCAAGTACTCTTAAACTGTACTCCCAGCCATCACTGCACTCAAACGGAGAGGCCAGCCAGCACAGACCGTGGTGTGGGTAAAGCCAAAACTACGTTGCTGGAGGGAGGCTGTTGTGAAAAGATGCTGCATGAGCTTCTACAGCTTGAATACTATTCTGGATCCAAGGTAAGTAACTGTGAATATTCTATTTAATCACAATTACAACCTACTGCTATATTTCAAGAAACATTTAAATTAAATTTAAAATAAAAATTTCTTTATTGAAAATTTCAATCAAGAAATGTTTATTTTTAATTTAAATGTTTTTTTAAAATTGCATGTAAATAAAGAAATGCATTTATATGCATTTCTTTATTTACATGCAATTAAAAAAAATATTTTAATGTATACAAAACACAATGATTGACCCATCTTTCTTTGTTTATGCAAAACAAGGTACAAGAATCACTACTTCTCAGCAGAGGGGGGGACCAGATGCACACCTGCTGCAGGAGCATTCTCTGAAGTGGGACCTCCTGAGATGAATCTGCAGCAAAAAGGTGTAGTCTACTGTTTGCAGTTCAAGATGAAATCTTAAAGGAGAACATTGAAAAGGAGCAACAGCTGGCCAGCCCTTCAGCTATGCAGGTACAGAACTACCTATCGGAGGTTCCTGTCGAAAGTGGCCAGGACCCATTGGTCTACTGGAGGATCAATGAAAATGGTTTCTCTCATCTTGCTCTACTTGCCCGAATCTCTCTGCCCCATGCACAAGCATTGAAAGCGAGCGCCTGTTTAGCTTGGCTGGACATGTAGTAGATGAGAAAAGAAGTCGCCTGTCTGGTGACAAAGCAGAAATGATTTTGTTCATCAAGAAAAACCTGCCACTAATGAAAAAGTGACTGGAATAAGTCTGTGAGGACAAACTTACCTGTGCGAGTGTTGTTTCTTATTACCCACTGACTTGAAAATGTTACACATGCTGCATTATCTTTTTTTGTTTGGTTTTTTAAAATGTAACAAGTGAAAGAGTAAAAAGAACTGATTTTGTTTATGGTTAAACTTTGTTTACAATAAAGTAAGATTGGAAAATTTAAGGTACATTTTGACCTTTTCACACCTGAAAATCGGTATCGGAAAATCGGAATCGGCAGGTCAGACTTTCTAAAAATCGGTGATCGGCCAGAAAATTGAAATCGGTGCACCCCTACTGCGTTTCATTAAAATTTAACTACCGTACAGAAACGCCTAAAAAAAATTGTTAGCTGAATATATATGTTAGTGTGTCTGTTTAATTTCTGTTAATAAATTATTACAAATCAGCTCATTTTCGAACGTAAATAACACCAAGCGCGCACCCATACAGAGAATTTCCGCTTTTCAGTGATAAAAAGCCATAAATAGGTCGCACCTAAATATAGGTCGCAAGGCATGCAAAAATGATAAAAAGCTGCAACCTATATTCCGGAAATACGGTACATACTGTATTAGATTGAATGTCCCTAGGTTTGAGAGAGATTGAATGGTTGTTTTTTTCTCTATGTGTCCCTGTGATTTTCTCAGCAAAGAAATAATAGTTTTTACCGTGTTATCTTGTAAAGTCCTTCGTGCTGGCTCACTTCTGTGGCCGCCATTTTCAGCAGGGCAAATGAGGCGCTGACGCATCGCGTAACGATGACGCATAATAGATGTGTGTTATACGCCGATGCGTGTTTTTTATGGATTTTTCCAATTTATTGACAATAATTGGACAAAGCGTGTTATACACAGGAGCGTGTTGAAAGCCGATTTTTACGGTAAGTTTGTAGCTATGGAGGGAAACGGAGACTGCTCAGAAGAAGAGCTCCGAAAACAACAAAAACTGTCCAAAGTCCAAAGAACATTTTAGGCTAAACAGAAAAGACACTCATTAACTGCAGGTTGAACTTAAATTAATCTGAAATCTGTTTTTAAATAAATCTCCTCCCTGGGTTGCCACCTTACTGTGGTGGAGGGGTTTGGGTGTCCCAATGACCTTAGGAGCTATGCTGTCAAGGGCTTCATGCCCCATAGTAGGGTCACCCAAGGCAGACAGGTCCTAGGTGAGGGACTAGACAAAGTGCAGCCCAAAGACCCCAATGATGAGTAAAACTAATGGAATCAATGTTCCCTCGCCCGGACGCGGGTCACCAGGGCCATACACTGGAGCAGGGACTGGAGGTGGGGCACGTTGGCGAGCACCTGGTGGCTGGGCTTTTACCCATGGAGTCACAACCTGAAGAGGAGACATGGGTCCTCCTTCCCATGGGCTCACCACCTGCGAGAGGGGCCAAAGGGGTCAGGTGCAATGTGGGATGGGTGGTGGCCGAGGGTGGGGACTCTGGCGGTCTGATCCTCGGCTACAGAAGCTGGCTATTGGGACGTGGTATGTCTCCTCTCTGGTGGGGAAAGAGCCTGAGCTGGTGTGTGAGGTTGAGAGGTTCAGGCTAGAACTAGTTGGACTCACCTCAACGCATGGCTCTGGAACCAGTTTCCTTGAGAGGGGTTGGACAATCTTCTACTCTGGAGTTGCCCCTGGTGAGAGGCGCCGAGCAGGAGTGGGCATACTTGTTGCACCCCATTTAATTCTACTTAAGTAAAGTACAGATACATGAAAAATGTACTTAAGTACAGTATTTGTACTTAGTTACATCCCACCACTGAAAACAACATAATAAGCCCTCTGGTCACCTTTTTACCTTTGACCCTTTGCCCGTGACGCAGGACCTAATTGCCTCTCGCACAGTAAGATAAGGCGGATAACTACGGAGCTCAACGTAGCGAACGTTCCAGATTACAGAACAGTTTTTGTTGAATAAAAAACAAGTTTTGGGTGAATAAAGTGGAGTAGACTTGCTGCTTGTCAGATAATGGAAAACGTATTGTTTCAGCTTCAGCACAAAGTAAGGTTTAAGCAGAGAGGTAATGAAATACAAGAGACACTGACAGACCTCTGCGTCCGCCTTTCTCTGAAGAACTACTGAGCGGGAGGAGACAGCCAGGTGAGGAAAAACTGTTCTTATCTACCGATTCAGTATTTTTATCATACAGACAGTAAGTAGGCTGTTGTTGTTGTGCTATTAGCTAGCTGCTAGCTAACAACTTTGCTATTAAAGCAAGATAACTGTGCCGCCGCTTTGGTGTGGGGGATAAGTACGCGGCACATGTTCTGAGGCTGGGCCTCGCTGCGGGCATCGGGGGTTCGCGTCCTGGACCCGACGGGCTATTTTCCGCAATGTCTCTCTCCTCTCTCTACCCGTTTCACCCTCTTCCTCTACAATAAAGGCCACTAGAGCCCAAAAATGTAAAAAATAATAAATAAATAAAAAAGCAAGATAACTAAAAAGCTTCCCTGTATTGTTAATGATAGCAGTCATTCTTCAGTATTGCTTATGCAATAGGGAGCACATTGCCCGTCCAAAACCTATCATCTTTCCATAATGGATATACGGAGAGATATATGCTGCAGCCCATCTTTGGGCTGCAGCAAGAAAATCAGACACAGACACTGATTGGTTGAATTTTCGGCAGCTGAGAAATAAATGCACAACTGCCATCAAAGCTGCAAAACGTAATTATTTCTTATCTCAGACCTCCAAAAATCTAAACGACCCCAAAAAATTCTGGAAAACCATCAAATCTCTCCCAGGCATCCCACAATCATCTGACCTCCCATCACAACTTCTCGTTTACTCGGTTCCTGTGTCAAACAAGAACAAGATCCTGAACTGTTTCAACAAACATTTTGTTGCTTCTAGTTCATTATTTGATACAGTTACAAATGGAAAATCATCCACTTCATCTAAAAAGCAAACTTCTACAAATCAAATCCCTCCTACAAGTCAATCCTCAGTTAACCACACCTTCTCTTTTTCTCCGTTCTCCGTTTTCAGTCAGTGAGGTAAATAAACTGTTAAAAGATCTTGATCCTAAAAAATCTGCAGGTCCAGATGAACTTCCACCTTATTTCTTAAGGTTGGCTGCTCATATCATCACAGTCCCTGTGACCCACATCTTTAATCTGTCCATAAGCCAAAACTCCATTCCGGATGCTTGGAAAACAGCCTTTGTTCTTCCTTTGCTGAAGGGTGGTGACCCCACCTCACTAAAAAACTATTGGCCAATCTCTAAACTCTGCATTTTAGCCAAGGTTCTAGAAAAATTGATAAACTCTCAAATCCAAAATTATCTGGACTCATTTAACATCTTACCTCTCCATCAATCTGGTTTCAGGAAACAACACAGCACAACAACTGCTTCACTGAAGGTCCTTGATGACGTTGAAGCATTGGATGCTAAGGATTATTGAGCTGCACTTTTCTTAGACCTGTCTAAAGCTTTTGACACTGTGGATCATAACAGCTTGTGTCATAAACTCTCAGAAATAGTTTTTTCTCAGATCACACCATTGGTTGGTTTTCTAATTATCTTTCCAATCAGAGGCAATGTGTTCAACATAACGGTACTTCTTCCAATTATTTAACAGTTAAAAATGGTGTACCACAAGGCTCAGTCTTAGGACCAACCCTCTTTACAATCTACATAGCTAATGTAGGTCTGAACATCCCTGATGCATCCTTACATTTCTATGCTGATGATACAGTCGTTTACTGTCAAGCAAAAACAGTTGCTAAGGCTTTTCAGTTTTTGCAATCTGCTTTTGACATCAGATTTGTTCCGTCTCAAACTCCTCCTAAATGCTGATAAAACCAAAGGGATGCTTTTTTCAAGTAGGAAGTCGGTCCCAGCAATTCTTCCTCCGATTTTATCCTCAAATGGTGTCCCTATTGAGTTTGTTGATTCCTATAAATATTTGGGTATCCTAGTCGATTCGAATCTCTCTTTTAAACTACATGTGGAAAACCTAGTAAAGAAACTGAAAGTTAAACTGGGTTTCTTTTTCAGAAACAGATCATGTCTAACTCTGAATGCTAGGAAATGCCTTGTATCTATGACTTTCCTTCCCTCCATCAATTGCGGTGACATTATCTACATGAATGCTCCTACAAGCACCCTGCAGATGTTGGATGCCATCTATCATGGTGCTCTAAGATTCATAACTGGCTGTGATTATCGTACCCACCACTGCACTCTGTATTCACTGGTTAAGGAGCCAAGATGGTGTAGTGGCAGGTATTCCGACTTGGGACCCGAAGGACGCGGGTTCGCGCTCCGGCCACTACACACCTTGGGGTGTCTATGAGTGCACACCTAATTCTCCAGCTCCCCGGGCGCTTTCTGGCTGCTCACTGCACTACCTGGTGGTGGTTGGGTTAAATGCAGAGACGAATTTCGTCTGTGTATGGGAAACATACACAGATGACAGGAAAAGACATTATTATTATTATTATTATTAACTGGACATCATTAACCTCACGCAGACTCTTCCACTGGTACATTTTCATCTTTAAATCACTTCTTGGTCTGCTGCCTTCATACATCTCCTCCTACATGTCTTTGCTTGTGTAGTGATACACCTAACCTCTGATATTTTAGGCTTGACCTTCAAGTACACCTCTCTGCATCTCTTTGAAACTCTAAGTGTTAAACCTTCTTGAAACCCTCAAGGAGACAAGTGGACACTTGTATTTTTTACAATTATTATGAATTAATGGACACTAATTAATCAGATTGAACTTTCTCTTTAATGTGTGTTAATTCAGAATTGATCAACAGTATATTTTGTCATTTAATGATGATTTTACTAAGCTGGTATATTTTAAATATGCCAAAGTTAAGAGAACATCTCAGAATGATCTTGCTTTAAACTGTCTGCTCTCTGCAGAATAAGTGTCTAAAGTTGAATGAACAATCCGTTCTATTTGTTTGAACTGTTTTTGGAACGAAAGAAAAGTTCTAGACATAACTTAATCTTCGGTCTCCCGTCCGTTCTAAAAACAATTCATCTGTGCTCAAACAGAGAGTGCTCTGTTTTCACACCTGCAGGTTTTGTTTTGTCTCCGTGCTGGGACTCAGTTCTCGGGGAGAAGCTGAGCTGATGAGTTCTCGGGGAGAAGGGAAGATGCACGGACGTCTTTCTCCAAGCTGATGTACGTCCCGGCCATGCACCAAGGGCCCACGTCTTCAGCAAAGGTTCAAACAGCACGTCAGCTGTGAACCCCTTCGAGTGTCACAGCTCCAAGCGGTGACACTCTTTCTGGAAGTTATCTTGAAACAAAACCAGAGCTGGGCATTACTCTGGGAGGCCGACGCAGACGGTCTCGAGACCGTGGCAAGATGAACGTGGGTCGCCTGTAAAACGCAGCAGCATGCGCGTCTGGCTTGACTAATTTACCGGAGTCGAGACAGGATCATCTTCACGAAGGTAAAAGTCGTTTCATCACGGTACGGACGTCCAGCCGAAACCGAGCAGAGGGTGCTATCTCTGGTTAAACATCTCAAGATAAGATTCAACCATTTCCTTTCAATCTTTTATCTTTCCTCCTTAAACTCCTCCTTATGTTTATTTTCATCATGGTAAACTTTAAGTAATGTGCCAACAGAAAGGTCCAACTGTCTGTTTGTTTTTAATTTGAATTCTTGTCAACGTAGTTATTAAATCAGAGCTAATATCGATACAAATGTTTAATGTAATTTTTGTGATAGTTTCAATAAAAGGTCTATTTTTTGGTAGACCAACATAAGTTGAGCCTCTTGTGAAATTACATTCTTGTCTAATCACAGTAAAAACAATTTAATACCGGAAAAAGGAAGAACTCGCGAATTGGTGGCAAGTTTGTGCAGGATAAAATCTGCTCAAACTTGCGCATCTACAATAATGGTGGTCCAGTAAGTGTTTAAATACTTTACCACTCCATTATTTCATTACACTTGAGTGCAGCTACAGCGTGCGCTCTCAGGACATGATTACCTGCCGTGTTCCGTCAGTGAGAACTGAACTTGGCAAAAGGGCCTTCTCCTAATGAGAGCGTTCTGACATCATGTTTTGGTGCCGGCTCAGCTCGCTTGGTACCCCAAGAGGAATGGGTCCTGAGAAAGGGCTGGTTCCACAAAAATTTGCTAGTGGAAAAGCCTTGGAACCGTATCGAGCAGAGTTGTGCTGAAGAGGAGCTATGGAAAAGGGGTGTGTGTGTCAGTAAAGGTCCAGTCTCAGATTGGCTGCCCTGTAGTCAATCACGTGATGAATTGCATAGTAAGGAAGGACTGATAGGCTGACGTCAATTAAACTTTTTTTTTTTTATATTTTTTAAAAAAGTATGACGTCCATGTGATCTACTCAAATTGCCTCAACCGGTAGATCGTGGTCGACGTATTGGGCACCCCTGCTCTAGAGGCAGATGAGGAGTATTGGTGAGACAAGTGGGCTGCAGCTCTGCCTGTTGCTCAGGCAAAAGCTTAGATGTGAGGAGTTTGTTGGGTCCATGGATAGAAACTCACAATCTACTCAGAAGACATTCTGGCAAATTATTAGGCGTTTGAGACAGGGAAAGCAGCACTTTACCAACACTGTGTCCCACAGTGGAGGTGGGCTGCTGTTGACCTCTATCATTGATGTAGTCAGACGGTGGAAGGAATGCTTCTCGAACCTTCTCAATCCCACCAACACATCTTCCTTTGAGGAATCTAAATTGGGGGATTTTATGATCAGTTTCCACAAAAGGGGTTGAGGTCACCAAGGTAGTAGCTGCGCGGATGATGGGCTACGAGGGTGGGCTACGAGGGTGCACAAGAACCACCCATAGTTCCTCAAGACCAGACCCTGGATGTTGCTGGACTGTCCTGGTTGACCTGCCTTTGCAACATTGCATGGACATCAGTGGACAGTGCCACTAGATTGGCAGACTGTGGTGGCGGTTCACCTCTTCACAAAGGGGGACCACAGGGTGTGCTCTAATTACAGAAGAATCACACTCCTAAAGCCTGGTTTATACCTGTTGTCTCACGTCTTTTACCCCAGTTGAGTGAACCTAGCGCTGACATAATTGCGTGTGTGTCACCGACCGCATTGAGTGTTTATACTTCTTTAAGACGTGGGGATAATCCCTCCCTCTTCCCTCCCACTGCATACGTCACGCGCACTCCCACTGCATGATTTATCAGGACAAACAGATTTAATATAATGATAGGCTCCATTACCTCGATTTGTGAGTCCGTTCTCATGGGGGTGGACAGGATTTTATGAGGGGCGGATTGTTTAAAGGAAACGTTGACCTTCAAATAGCAACAAGCCTCGGTGGCTCAGTGGTAAGGCGAAGGGTTTTTGCTCCAAAGCTTTTCTCGACTCGGGTTCGAATCTCACCTGGTAGAACTTATTTTACGTTTGTCTTTAAAAAAAAATAAAAATTCAGCTTCTCCCTGCGTCAGGTGTCGCCACAGCGAACTAGTCACATGAAGATTTGGCAATTGTTTTTACGCCGGATGCCCTTCCTGACACAACCACAGACCACCGAGCTACCACAGCCCTCTGTGTGGAGCAGAGAGCTGATATCTAGGGTTACCGGGGGAGCAGATGGTGTGGGTTAAGGGCCTTGCTCAAGGGCCCAGAGTGGGGCAGATGAGGGTGGAGACAGGTGTGTCCGCTTCACTTATCCCACCCACATTTTTGATGTTGTCGGTACCGGGGCTTGAACCGGCGACCTTCCAATCACAAGCTCACCGTTTAACCTCTGCGCCACCACTTCCACTCCCCAGTTTGTCTTTTATTGAAAAAAAAAAAAAGGATTTTGTGATAACCACAGGAATGTTAACTCCTTTTTTTTAATCCAATAAAAGACAAATGTAAAATAACTTCAACCAGGTGAGATTCGAACCCGAGTCGAGAAAAGCTTTGGAGCGAAAACCCTACGCCTTACCACTGAGCCACCGAGGCTTGTTGCTATTTGAAGGTCCATTTTTTCTTATGTCTGCTGTTGTAATGTTTGTAGTCGTCCCCCGGTGTTTAATGTATGTGTCCAGCCACTGCAAAGACAGAGGAACTGGATTGGTCCCGCAAGGATCCCCACTCCGGACCGCCTCGGCAAGTTTCTCTTCAAAACTATCCATGTCTGTCAAAGCAAAAAAGAAAACGGCTTCTAAAAGAGTAGCGGGTAGCGTGTAGTGGTGTCATACACCATATATGGACATCCAAACAAAAAACGCCCACAAACTTTGAACCAATCACACGCTACGAGCCGCATTGTCCGCGTCTCGGAGTTCTGCTTGGGGGCCATGTACAAGACAGCTGTCACCGGGGGATCGTAGCGGGAGTGCAGACGGAAGTTGCGCAACTTTTTTTCACTCAACAGGGGGTAAAAGATGTGCGACAAGAAGTATAAACCTGCCTTTAGTCTCTCCAGTAAGTAATTCAGAAAAGTTGGATAAGAAAGTCTGGTCAAAGGTCAAACCTCAACGTCAGGAGAAATTTTGTGAATTCTGTGCCAGCCATGAAACACTGGCTAAGAGTTTGAAATGAGGGAAGAATGAAGCGTGGGACCAACAGATGAATGCTGCGTTCCAGTAACCTCGTATTGTGGGAATTTCCAAGGTCCCAGTGGTGGATTTAAACCGGAACGCCCGCTCCAGTGGGGAACTCACATTCGTGAAGTGGGGCAATTTTTTCGGCCCCCAGTTTATCCCAGTGACGTATTCAAAATGGCGGCTACTCGCGTCTTCAGTAAGTGAACTCCTTAACTTTTACTAAAATAACAGTTGTAAAATGTTGTTGTGTGTTTTTAATCACACACACAGCTTAAAGCTGCTATATGTAACTTTTCTAACAATATATTTTTAACATATTTCTTCACTCTGTCACTAGATTGATGTTAGAGAGGTAATCTCTGAAAAAAACTAAAAAAAATTGTCCCCTTGCTTCTCCAGGTGGTAAATAAGCATTTCTAAAAAGAAAAAGTGACCCGCCATTTTCCAGCCAATAAAAACAAAGTTTGTAACCAGCCAATAAAAACCGAGCTTGAATTTGAATCAGCCAATAAAAACAGAGCTTGAATTTGAATTTTAACAGACCACAAGGGGGCAGAGCCATATATGGCTCTGAGGGGGAGGGATCAGAATGCTTTGCTTGTTGAAATTTTTTCTAAGTGCTGATGTTCTACAGAAACTACAGACTGAACCTTTAAGCGTATGCTTGTGAACACAGATCACATTAAAAACCTGTGTTTAGTTGCATGTCATGCGGCGTACGGCTATTTTTGTCGTTGTTTGGATCACAACAGTTCTGTAGGCCAGCGGCAGCGACTTTCATTCGCCACATTTTATTATTCAGCACATTAAAAAAGTAACTATTAGTTATGAATTTTATTTTAAAATATATATTTTTTACCCTTGTTTTCTTTGGCGCTGTGGCTTATTTTGTTAGCCAACCCAGAACTAAACACACATTGTTTGTTGAACTGACTATAAATTAGCACTAAACTGTGGTTAAAAAATATATATTTGGTTTCCAAAGATCCGTGTTTAGAAACATTCTATAATCCTGTATGATATTTATGTGTTAGGACGTGTATATTTGTGTAGTAAGTGTGTGTTTGTGTTTGTTTTCAGTCTACCTCGACCAGTACAACAACATGTTTGTTGATGAGCAGAGAACAACACCATTTTCTGGCAGCCTGTATCGCAGTGCAGGGGATTTGTCCTGTTTGTACATTGATGCAAACCTCACTATGAAAGTTGAGCTTATCCAACCTGCACAGGACAGCACAGCTGGTAAGATTTAGTAGAAATAAGTTTTAATGCAAACCAAACCAATTACTGTATAATGAATTTAACAATACTGTGTTTTTTTCTTTTAAAATGATTTTTTCAGAGAACTGTGAAGACTCTCCATCAACCAGCAGCCACGCAGAGTCCCCCATCTGTGTGAATGACAGTTTTAATAAAGAACAGACACTGTTCTTGATTGAACACATGCGTGAGAATGTAAAAGACAATGGTGAACTACCAAGAAACCTGTCCGAGCTGAATGCCAGGCTGCGAAAGGTAAAAAATAACAAAAAATTGATGTGGATTGAGGCTGCAGCTCAGCTCACAGAGCAGTTTCATGAGACTTTTAATCCAGACTTTTTATACTTTTATACTACTATGGAAAACTACTATGCAAAAAACTCAGGACAGTACTGTATTACACTCCATTTCATTTTATGATTATGGTTATTAAATGTTGGTGTTTTTGGTGTTGGTGAAACATTTTATACTTTTATACTACTATGAAAAACTACTATGCAAAAAAACTCAGGACAGTACTAAACTTTTATTATTTCATTTTATGCTTGTTTATTAATTGTTTAGTGTTTAAATGGTTACTGTTGCACAGAGGGACTGAGAGAGAAATGCAGTTTCAATCCTGTGTATGTCCTGTACATATTGCAGTTTTGATAATAAAGTTGACTTTGACTTGACTTGTTTATTTTGCTCAGGTTCGGCCCAGTAAAAATGGTTGGTTTTCAGTGCCTTTGATTGTATGAATTTTGAAATGCTGTTCTGTTGCACATTTTGTAATTAAAACTGAAACTTTCAGACAACTGAGATTTGTTTTCAGTATGAACTATTTGCTTGCAAAGGTTAAAATAGAAACTATTTTGTATAAACTAGTTTAATAGTATTGAAACTATTTTGCATTACTAGCTACAGAGCAAATCGTGTAACATTTTATTACCCTACAATACACAAAAGGTACGTTTCCCTAAAATTTTGCTATGTTCACATTACTAATTTATTTTTGGAAATGTGTTATGACACGTGCAGTTCTGGGCTACTCGCGTCCTTAGTAAGTAAACTCCTTAAACTTGAACTCTGGAGCCTTGAGTAAGGCAGTAATAATATTTGCAACCCATCGGTTTAAACTTTTGTCACAACTCAAAGACAAAATGCTGTATTTAAAGAAAAATGTTTATTAAGCTTCATTATAGCAGTCTTTTAAGTACATTTGTACAGACAGTTTTGTCATGAACAACTGCGCTAATGTAGGAAGACGCAAAACAACATACTACCTATTATTTTTTCTTTTACACACCGGAATTCTAAGGAGTTATTCCTTTTCATCATCCTCCCTGGGGGACCCTTCTGCATGCTGCTGACAAATTTGTGATGGCCCACGTCCCAAGTTGTGGAGGATGCAGGCAGCCACTATGATCTTCACCACCACATCAGTTCTGGTATTCTGCACGTCACGAAGCCGTCTCCACCTGCACTTCAAACATCCGAAGGCTTGCTCCACAATCACCCTTCCACGGCTGATTTCAGCGTTACGTTGCTTGTCTGCTTCACTTAGAGCACCATTGTTCTTCAGGATGGATGGGTTTTCTGGCAGCATGGTAGGGTCCAAGACAACTCTGCAATGGGAAAACAGTGTTTATTTCAGACAGACATAAAGTTAATAATGAGCTGCAATTCTCTGTCATTTTTTCATCATTTGACTTCTTGTTTATGTGAAAAATACACATTTCAGACAGCTACTTTCAGGAAACTGTTGGAATCTGGAGAATAGTTGAATCTCTTGGAATCCTGGCAAAAAACCAATGCAGATATGTTCCTGTCTTTGATTTATACATCTACCTTATAATGTTTTTCTAGTCTTTGATACTTTGTTTTAAAAGAAAAAAATATATATATAAATATATATTTCTCTCTTGTGTTTATTGTCTATTGTTTAAGGAAATTCTACCATTGCTGTTAATCATTCTTTAGTTTGTAACAGGTCACTTTTTTAAATGAGTCCACGAGGCTCAATGACATTTACCTGACTAAATAAAGGTTGATTGTAAAAAAACAACAGTACTGTAGTGTCAGGCTACAAACCAAAACTTTCTGATGGTGTTATATATCATAAAATCAATCACCTTTATTTTACCAGGTAAAGCCCGTTCGAGATCTCTTTTACAAGGGTGACCTGGTCAAGTGGTCAGCAGGGTTAGCAAACGGTGTTAGCAACTTATTTATTTAGCAAAATAAAGCAACCACTGTACAGTTTCTTCAACATATCGTAAACCCCCTACATGTTTTGCTGTGCAGTGAGCGAAGACGTTTTTTTTTTTAGCTGTAAAGCCAGTTTTTCTTTTTCCCAACGAGAAAAATATATATTAAATCTATTACCTTCGGCGTTCATCTTTCTTCTTTGACATGTTCTGTGTCAGGAGTGCATATCTGGTTGTCTGGAGTGCATATATGTTTAGTAATTTATTATATTCCGAAACAGCAACAAAAACAAAGCGTGCGTCCATCTTGTTTTTACCACCGGGGTAACCGGAACGTGTTTTCAAGTGGTAGATGGGGAGATGACGTCACTGCCACTTCGTAGTTCCCAAAATACGAGGTAACTGGAACACAGCAGAAGCAACTGTAGTATTGTGTTCTCTGTTCCGGTCTGTTGTTGCGAAGAGGGAGCTGAGCTGCAAAGCTATGTGTCTAAATATCTACCCTCACCTATGGTAAGAGGAAGAGGACTCCTTTAAGTCCTCCTGGAATAGGTGGCTGTGGAACCAGATATCTGAACCTCTTTGGTTAAGCTGCTGCCTCTGTGCCCCGAGTCCAGAACAAGATGAAGATATTGGATGGATAATAATTATGTTGAACTCTGACATGAGAAAAGCTTCTCACCAACGTGGACCCTCAAGTATCAGGTTAATTGACTGTTGCAAGAAAAACATTTACCACAAATCTCACAGGTGAACGGTTTCTCACCTGTGTGACTTTTCTTGTGTCTCTTAAGTTCTGGACTGTCCACATCGTCTGCATGTTCTCTGGTTTGAGGACTTCTAACTTTCTGTTTCAGCTCCTCTTCTCTGCTAGATCCAGGATCTTCAGTCCTGCTTTTTTCCTGATCTTGGGTCTCAGCTTCAGGAGAGTTCTGAAGGAGTTGTTCCCAGTTTGGTTCTGGTTCCCAGTGATCTTTGTCCTCACAGACAACAGTCACCATGAAGGTCTCATTTGCCAGCTTCACAACAAACTGCTCTTCATCCTGACTGATGCAGAGTTCCTCCTCTTCCTCTTTCATCTGTGGAGGTTCTGGTTCTTTAACTTGTGATTCTGGTTCCTTCTCTGGAAGGTCTAGTTCTTTCTCTGTAGGTTCAGACTCCTCCTGCTCCTCCTGCAGTAAATGTTTGGGTTCCTCTTGGTCTTCTGTTTTCTGTGGTTGATGATCTCCTGCTGGAGATTGTGGTTCCTTCTGGTTCAATCCAGAGTTCATCTTGTGGTTCCTGAGCTGCTGCTCACTGAGAACCTCCAGCTCCTCACGTCTCCAGACAAAATGCTGCGGGAGTTCTGGACCAAAAGACAAAGAAATGACGTCAGTGGACATAAAAAGTTGAAAACCCACACACTGCCTCTGGCAGATCTGGCAACGTGTTATCAGACGTTCATTCTTGCTCCACAGACTAATGCTGGATCCCCACCGCACGCATCTCGCGCAGCCGAAGCAGCCACTTTACATTGAAAGTCTATGGGGCCGCCCAACTTGGAGCAGCGGGGCGTGACGCGGCGCGCCTTCCGCATTTCAAGCAGCGCATCAGGACCCGGCAGCCCCTTTTCACGCACGCGCGCGCAGCCAGCAGCCACTGTAGAAGCAGGGATTGTCCTACTTCTACTGCTCGCAGATTATCAGCAACCACTCGGGAGTGACCCTGCAAAACAGCATCCGGTAGGAAAACCTGGCATTTTTAAAGTTGCTGCTGTACATCTCCCCAAACATTAAAAAAAAAAAGTTTTAATCTCAACAAATACTTTTTGAGCTGCAGTTCGGCTCGTAGAAGACACACACAAGTATTGACGAGGCACGTACAGCTGGTTTTATCTGCCCAGTGTACATAAACAACACGGATCTGACCGGGAAGGGAGCCACGACACGCTCCTCACTGCGCGTCTACAGACGTTAGTGGGGACAGACATCTGTTGTAAGCAGCAAACACAGAGCAGTAGGAGCATTTGGATGCGTGCGGTGGGGATCCAGCATAATGGTTCTTCTAAAAGCCAAATTATGTGTTTATGATCTGTTCGGTTTAAAAAAGGAATATGATTTAAAAACACTGATAAAACTGGGGCAACCCCTTTAATTTTAAAAGGTCAACATTGGTTAGAAACAGAGCAGCATCCAGCCCCAACCCGCTCACACGTCTGAGGATGCAGCTGGTCACGTCCTGCCACACAGTGTCAGAAGGTCCTGCCAGGTACTTCTGGAGGAACTGTATTTGAAAAGTGGCTGTTCTACTGGTCAGGTGGACATGGCCCTGTCCCCCCTCCTCTCTAGGTAAGAACAGGACTGACTGTGACACCCAATGTCGAGCGTTCAAAAAAACCTCCACCATCTCAGACTGTATCTTTACTAACAGGCCTGGAGGTGGAGGTCTAAAACTGATCATTTGTGCCAAAGTTGTGATGCAACTTGTTTAAAACTAGTACTCTGCCTCCGGAGGACATTTGAGAGTGCAAGCATTTCCATTTTTCTAATTTACTCCTGACTTTCTCTTTCAAATTTTCCCAGTTTTTTTTTTTTGTTTTGTTTTTTGTACTAAATTCTTATACACTAGACGCCAATGTATTTAAAACCATGAGGGAGAACTGGGAGCCCTTCAGACCAGTCACATACAGCAAAGGCTGTGCTCTTTCCCCAGTTCACTCTCACAGCAGATAGGGTGGAAAAACTCTCAGTGACCTGTTCAGTGTGTCGACGTTAGGGGTGGGCGATATGGCTCAAAAATTATATTGTGATATTTCAGAGCATTATCACGATAATGATAAATTTCGTGATATATAAAAAAAGAAATCAAATATATTTATTTGACAAAATTAACTTAACATGTTGCTTTGCAGTATTATAAAAAATTTTTTTAAATAACAAGGGGTCATTTTACTGAAATTACTTTATTTAGTAAAGTATTCAGTCTCCAAGTATAATTTTTTTTAAATGATCTGTTATTTAGATTTAAAAAGTCTACACAAAATATAGATCAACAAAATCCACCACAAAACCTAAAGTGCAGGTGTAGTTTCCCAAAACAACTAAATAAAATGAAGCTTAAGATCTGTTGAGCAAGAATGAAACCTACAACAAAATATATGTTGCCTTTAAATGAGCTAGAACTTCCAGAACATGTAACAAGGTGATCAGGTTGAGCAGCGCGTGTTTGCACTATGGAAAGCCAGCATTGCCAAATACTCGTGAAAATTACATGTTACATCGACACGTTAATGACGTGTAAATGACAATGTAAACGTCAAAGACACGTAATTAACGCGTAATTGACGCGTTGTTAACGCGTTGTTTACACGTCATTAACGTGTCAATGTAACATGTAATTTTCACGAGTATTTGGTCACGTTGGCTTTCCATATGACCAAATACTCGTGAAAATTACATGTTACATCGACACGTTAATGACGTGTAAACAACGCGTTAACAACGCGTCAATTACGCGTTAATTACGTGTCATTGACGCGTCGAAATTTCACACGCATTTGACGCGTTATCAACGTGTCAACAACGTGTAAAGAACGCGTTGTTTGCGCCTTCTTTTAGGCGCAAATTCGTTTGTTTATGTCCCTCTTGGGTAACTTCACTTCCTGACGGCTTCATTCGCGTCTCTTCTCATTGGCTGTCAGGTCCAGGGCTAAACCACTTCAGCAAAACAGAGGGGTGATACCGAGCGAGGTCCAGAGCTAAACCACTTTAACAGAGAGAGGTAAACAAACGGAGAAACTACATTTCTTTAACTATGTTCATCGTATCGTTGATTCCTGGTCCCCTGCTCCGACAAGCAAACTAACAAGGGATTTAAATTGTATATCTCAAGTTTCCTGCACAACTACGAGGGTAAGTAACGTTAGTTTGATCGCGTTGTGTTGTTGCTACCTGTTAGCGGCTAACGTTAGCCTATTAGCAACGCGATCTTTTTTTTGTGTACTCACGTTATAGAAACAGATTTTCCACACTTAAACAAAACGGCTCATATTTTGTGATCCTTCTACTAACATGCTGCTCTTCTCAGTTTCATGCAAAAGTCAGGACCCAGAAAGCAGAAAGCATAAAAACCTCAGTTTGTGTAGGGTGAAGCTAGGATTGTTCAGATGACAGTTTTAAGATTGTTGGTTCAGTAACCCCACGTTCCTATTATTAATGGGGAGTTAGCTAAGATGGTAATTAATTATTAAATAAAAATAGGATGGAATTGACTACACTTTACGAATATGTAAACAGTTGAGAACAGAAAAACTATGAGCAAAGTGACGTGACTTGTGGCTGGTGAGAATCAATCGCAGGGATTTCAGCCCATCCAAATATTCAAGAGTATGTTCAGAGCACTTAAAAAATGGTGAGTGTTGTTAAAAACACAGAGAAATGGTAAAATGTAAATGAACAGTCAAAGTTAGCAGAACGTTGAGTAATCAACCCATGTAAATGTGCATGTAGACTGTCAGATTATGCACAACAGAAAGTCAGGGCAGGTTGTGAATTTTTCATTTTTCTGTATTTTCCAGGTAAACCTGCTGCCCTTTTTGACCAGACAAATCCTGACTGAGCTCCTTCTCTCAACCTGGGTTATATGACATGTCTGCACATTCATCCAGAGAAAAAGCATCAAACAGGTGGCTATGATGTTATTGCCTTGTATAACAAGCAGTCATATTTTGTATAATTATGACCCTCTGTGGTTAAGTTAAAGATACTGTTAACAGTGTTTCATTTGAAATTAAAGTGAAGTTATGGTTTATTAACAAGTACTTCTTGTTACATAGAAAAAGCACAAAAAGTCTGTGCTCACCTAATGCGATTTAACCATACGTCCATATCTCATACAATCCTGTTATTTTTGTTTATGGTAATAATAATAATAGAAATAATATTGCATTAGTCTTTCTTTTTGAGGCCCTCAAAGACGCTTTACAAATTTCTTGCATCATTTTATAAGACACACATTCACACACAATGTTTTATGAAGTAGAAGTTTTAAAGTGCAAAAGCAGTTGATCACATATCAAAGTTATATTACTCATGGTTTTAATCTGTTGTAGTGACACTCTGTTGTAGTGACACTGGCGCCTTGCATGGCAGTCTGCCGCTACCGGTGTATGAATGCGTGTATGAATGGGTGGATGGTTGGTATTGTAAAGCGCTTTGGGGCTCCTCACAGGGGGCTAGAAAGCGCTATATAAATAAGCTCCATTTACCATTTACCATTTTACTTGACCCATTATAAATGGTTCACTGCACCACCTTGTGGTTGTTTTAGTTAAATGCAGAGACTGTCATTTTTAAGAAGACATTTTAGTTTTGTCACTGAATGAGAGCTATATGTTAGAAAGTTTCCACATCAGTTTACATGTCAAAAATAAAGTCACGCGTGATTCATGCACAATCCATTAATTATTATCAGAAGTACAGTATTAACAAATACATTAGCAAGTATTTTAAATTAAACGTCTCGTAATAGCCTTGAAATGTGAACATTAATACACATTATGAAATGGCTGACAATTTTTTTTTTTTGTTATAGGTGGCGAATTGTCATTCACGGTGGTATATGTGGCTTCAGTCGAATGGTGGTGTTTTTAAAGGCTTCAGACAACAACAGAAGCAACACAGTTTTGGAGATGTTTCTTGATGCTACAGCAAGATACGGAGTGCCATCTCCGTGTACGATGTGATGACGCGTTATCCGGCCGTGGCGTAGTGGTAATGGCAGTCGTCCCCCGATCGGAAGGTTGGCGGTTCGAATCCCGGTTCCCCACACCATGTGTCGTTGTGTCCTTGGGCAAGACACTTAACCCCGAGTTGCTCCCGGTAGGACTGGAAAGCACCTTGCATGGTAGTCTGCCGCTACCGGTGTATGAATGTGTGTAGCATTCAATGTGTGTAGCGCTTTGAGATTTTCACTAATGAAAAGCGCGTTATAAATTGAATTCATTATTATTATTATTATTATAGTTTGAGTACATTTTTAGCTTAACATGGTACACTGTGTTTAAGTTATAGTTTTCCATCTTTCTGTTCAGCGTGGATTAAGTGTTTCATAGCTGATCTTTTTTTTTAACTTGCAATCTAATTAGAATTAGATTAGAACATTACATTCTAATCTAATAATTAGACACTGAATTAATCAAACTTTATCTGTACTCCTACATATAATTAGGCCAGATCTGGAAACACTCATGCGTGCCCTCGCCAGCAAACTGCAACCAGAAGAGCATCCCTCCAACATGATAAATGTTTGCAGAGACAACATATTGGATGGTGCTGTGAGAGCATTCGCCAGAAAAACATTCAGACCTGAGGCCAAAATGAGCACCATCTAAAAAGATAATTGTGACCAAGCTGAGGGATCCGTGGATGAAGGTGGGCCCGCCAGAGAGTTTTTTAGGCTACTTTTGGTAGCTCTGAAAGACAGTTCTTTATTTTATGGAAAGGAACACAAAGACCTGAACTTGGACAGCCATGGTTTGTACATGCATCATTACACACACTGACAAGTTAATTTAATTTATCTCTTGGTTGTACGTGTTAAAAGAAAAGTGACTATTTGCATTATGTGTGTTCAGCTGTCGAGAAGCGTTACCGAACCTTTGGAGTCATGGTTGCTGTGGCACTGATTCATGGTGGTGTGTCACCTGCATTTTTCACAGAGAGGCTGTACAGTAAGTTGTGTGGTCTTCCAGTTCCACTGCCTTCCCTGGAAGACATTGGTGATCCATCTTTGGTGGAGAAACTGAAAAAGGTGCATTTAAATTTTCACTTGCATTCATAGCATTGTTGGTAACCATTAAGCTGAAGTTTGAGAAAAAGCAGTCTGTACTATTTTTGTTTTCCTTATGTTAAAGATAAAGGAGGCCCTTGATCTGCCATCAGCTAGAGATGCAATTTCAGATGCTGCTGACAGCCTGTGTTTGCTGGGGTGCTTCAGGCACATTACATCTTTGGAGGGACGTGACGAAGTCCTACAGTCTGCTATAAACTTTTATGTTGATGGTAGAACCAAAGAAGCACTTGAACAGTAAGTTCCCTTTTTGCTTTTACTGTATTTGTACACACTCAACAGTATTCTTTCATCAGGTTCACATTGCCTGACAACCTGAGATCTTTGATTTGTTATAACAAACATTTTAATGGTCAAAATCATTTAAAATCTACTTTTTTTAATGATTCTGTGGCAGTTAAATATTGTCATACTATCTACAAAGTTGTGGTTTCATGTCATTAATAATAATCCATCTGTTAAAAAATTTGTTGAATAATCCTCTTTCTCTCACTGGATCTGCGTCAAATCCTAAAAGATAAGCCCAGCTCACATCCTGAGTAAAGTTTAGGCTAGGTTTAGGGTAAAATCGGTAAATGAAAATTATGGTCATTGTTGTGTTGTTTAAATAAGCAGTCCTTTAGTTTGCTTTATACTTATTTATTAACACGTGCTCCAAGTTACTCCAGCCAACATGTCCGTCTTTTCTCATCTCTCTCTCGGTCCATCTGATCTCGCGATAACACATTAACGTTACTACACTACATTTTCCTCCTTGTTTAGAACAAAAACCTATCTGCAACACAAAAATATACATACAGTATATATATATATATATATTTTTTTTTTTAAACATAGAAATCAAGCAATTTCTATTCTACTAAACTGTAACATTTATTTTCTCTTAGTTAGTTTATTTATTTATTTCAAGTCTCTCTGTATCTGATGGGCTTTCTGATGACACGGCCCTTCCTGGTAGTGATGACCTCCGATACAGGTGGGTTAGGTTCTGGTGGGATCTCAGCTGATGAAGTGGTCTCAGCAATCGGCTCCTCCACAGTTGTGTCGTTGATTTGGGTGTTGTGTTCCAATGGAGTTTCAAAAGTATCAAAGTCAAATACCACAGGTGTGTGTCGAAGATGTTTAACATTTCTGATCACTCTTGATCCATCTTCTGTGTTGACCAGTTCAAAGGCATTATCAGCTGTATTTCTCAATATCACATATCGAATGTCTTTGAATTTGGTATCCAGCTTTCCACTCTCCATACTAGCAATGTAAACTACATCACCAACCTTAAAGTTGTCGTCGTTTGCTCTGTTGGTTTTACCAGCATACTCTTTCATTTTGGTTTTGTATTCATCGTGATGGTTTCTGATGTTTATTGCTTTCTCTGTGCCATTTGGAAATCCACATTCTTCCTCCATGTTGGGACACTTTGTGCGGATCTCTCTTCCAAACATGAGCATAGCTGGTGTTTCTCCTGACGCTCTGTGTGGTGTTGATCGGTATGCCATTAATATTTTTGGAAGTTCTTCCTGCCATTTTTTTCCTGTGCATTCAGTTGTTCTGAAAGCTTTCTTCAAGTATCTGTGAAACCTCTCAATTTTTCCATTGCTCTTTGGATAATAAGGTGATGCTCTGATGTGTTTTATTCCACATGACTTGAGAAATAGTTCAAATAACTGTCCCACAAACTGTCTACCATTATCAGTAACAGCCTCTAGGGGATAACCAAATCTTGCGAATATTTTGGTCAGTTCTGAAATGACAGTAGCTGAAGAAATGTCTGGAACAACTACTGCTTCCGGGAAGGAAGTGTAATAGTCTATCACAGTTAACACATATTGGTTTTGGATAGGACCTACCAGATCAATTCCTATCTTTGTCCATGGTCTTGGTGGTAGCTCTAGCGGTTGAAGGGGTTGATCTTCATGAAGCGGTTGATTGAGCACACAAGCGGAGCAATTTCTGATCAGTCTCTCTACATCCAAGTCCATGTTGGGCCAGTAAAATTTGCTCCTTAGATATTGTTTTGTACGAACCACTCCTTGGTGAGTTTCGTGTCCAATTTCCAATGCTTGCTTCACCATCGCTCTTGGTAGCACTATCCTGTGTCCTCTCAGCACAAGTCTTTTATATATGCTGAACTCTCCAGCACATCTGTTGTAAGGCTGCAACTCAGACGGAACTGGGTTCGGCCATTTTCCTGTTTCCACAATCGTCTTCAGTTGTTTCATTATGTCGTCCTCTGTCATTTTCTGTTTGATGTCCTCAAAGTTCATGGCTTGCACTTCATGCATCGTTACTGTCAGTACTCTGTCCACATATGTTTCCACATACTCATTGTTCTCTGTCTCTGGTAAAGGAAGTCGTGAAAGTGAATCCGCTGCGTTGGACTTTCCGACGATGTGTTCTATTTTATAATCATACGGTTGTAGTCTCAAACCGAGTCTCTGTATTCGTGGTGGTGACAGTGTAGCTTTCTCTGGGTTGAACATGTATATGAGGGGTTTATGGTCAGTTTGCAAAGTAAACTTGCCCCCCCACAAGTACGTTCTAAAATGTTCCACAGCCCATACACATCCTAAAGCCTCACGTTCTATCTGAGAATAACGACGTTCTGTTGGGGTCAATGAACGGCTTGCATAGGCTACTGGTTTGTTCTGTCCATCTGATTGGGTCTGTAGTAAAACTGCACCTAATCCTACTGGACTAGCATCAGTAATAACTACTGTGGGTACATCTAATTTAAAGTAGGCCAGGCATGGCTCACTCACCAATGCTTCTTTCATTGCTTGGAATGATCTTTCTGTTTCACTTGTCCACTCCCACTCTTGTTCTTTTCTAGTCAGCTTCCTTAGTGGTTCTGATAAGTTTGCATAGTTTGGTATGAATTTCATCAGAAATCCACAAGTACCTAGGAATGAGCGGAGTTGTTGAACGTTTTCAGGTCTCGATGCTTTGTAGATGGCTTCAACCTTTCTTGGGTCTGGTTTAATTCCTGTGTTGGAGATCACATGTCCAAGTATCTCAATTTCTTGTAACCCAAAAATACACTTGTCTCTGTTGAGGGTTAGACCTCTATCCACAAATCTCTGAAATACTTTTCTCAGTCTCTGTTCAAGTTGTTCTTCATCCTCTCCAAAGATTACTACATCATCCATGTAGCAAACGGTACCAGGCATTCCACATAACATAGAGTCCATAGCCTTCTGGTAGGCTTCTGGTGCACTCGATAATCCAAAAGGAACTTTTCTGAAGCGGTAGCACCCTCTATGCGTGATGAATGTCGTCAGGTGTCTGGATTCTGTGGCTAAATCACACTGCCAAAATCCTTTCCGTGCATCTAGCTTAGCAAACACTTTTGCTCCCTGCACTGCCTGTAAGATGCTGTCTACTGTTGGTACTGGGTGTCTTTCTCTGATCACTGCTCTATTCACCTCCCTAAGGTCTACGCATAGCCTCACTTCCTTTGTATCTTTCTTAGGTACAATAAGGATACAGTATTAGAAACCCATTCTGATCCTTCATTTACCTCCTCTATAATACCTTGTTCTAGCATCTTATCTAGCTCCTGGTTTACAGCTTCTAACATGGGATAAGGGACTCTCCTTAAACCTTGAGCTACAGGCGGGACTTTTTCATCGACTGTAACCTTATGGCTGTAACCTCTCTCTAAATAGTACTGGGTACTCTTTAACAAGCTTGTCAAACCTGTCTCTTTGCTCTACTGTGTTTACTTTTTCTCCTGTGTTCAGTATATTTAATGCAAAGCTTGTTTTTCTACCTAGTAGTGCTTCTACATTTCCTTTTATCACGTAGATGTTATCTTTAATTACATTATCTTTCCATCTCATTTCTGCTTCAAAATAACCAACACATTTAAGTGGAGTAGTTTGTGCGTAAGCATAAAACCTCTTCTTAGTTGATTTTAGTTCAATTTTAGCAGAAAGTGTTCTTTTATATAAATCCTCTCCTATGAAGTTTTTTCCACTTCCTGTATCTATGACCATTTTCAGCCATTGTCCATTTACTTTGATTGTTTCAGTACCTTCGGGATCAACAGCATGGACAAATTCATCTGAATCTGATTCTGAATCTGCAGTATCCTGAACTACTGCTCTCACTGGTTTCATCTTTTTCTTTTTTTCTGTAAATTTCAATCAATCAATCAAACTTTATTTCAGACACAAAAAAGGTCCATAAAAAATACATAAAAAATCCATAAAAAAAAATTAAAATAAAGAAATAAAAGACAGATAATTCACTGAGTCACAAATAAATGATGGCGCCAATGATTCCACAATCTTGAACAAAATCTCACTGCACTAAAAGCAGGATTTACTAGATTTGCAATTATATTATTGCATGACACAGCCAATCTACACATGCATTTATACATAAGATTCCTGAGCACAGCAGCACATGTGGGAACAGCATTATGTACAAACAAATGGCTAGCACTGCTCCATCTGGGCACTTTGAGGAGCAGCCTCATGCCATCATTATATGCCACATAAAGTTTATGCAGGCTACTTTTTTTGTATCTTCGCCACAGATGGGCAGTGTATAGCGAGGTACAAAAAGCCTTAAAAAGAGCTATTTTCACAGAGGATGAACACATACCAAACTTTCTGATCAGAGTATTAGCTTGTGCATATATCATACGATACTGCCTACAGATGTCACGATCATCAGAGAGGTCATCAGATATGCAATGTCCCAAATATTTGATTTCACTGCATATATTGAGGACAGCACCAGATAGAGAGAAGTCAGGGGTTATCAGATGTTTATCTGCCCTACTTCTAGCAATCATAACTTTGCTTTTCTTAGCGTTATACTTGATGTCAAAGTCATAACCATATTGGGAACAGATCCTTAGTAATTGTTGAAAGCCAGCACTATAAGGGCACAAGACTACCAAATCATCTGCATACATTAAGTGATTAATTATGCGATCACCAACTATACAGCCTGTTTTACAACAATTCAAGCGCTTTGATAGTTCATCCATGTAGATGTTAAAAAGGTAAGGGGACAGTATACTTCCCTGCCTTACTCCGTTACCAACATTAAATGAATCAGACATTGTGTTACCCCATTTGACATACATTGATTGATGACCATACCAGTAGACAAGAATTCTGATCAGATATTTGGGTACACCTCTGCGTTCTAATTTGTAAAATAGTTTTTCATGATTCACACGATCAAATGCTTTAGAGGCATCAATAAAACACATAAATACCGTAGTGTTGTGAAAATTATACAAATCCAAAATCTCCTTTAGTGCAAAAATACACATGTCTGTGCCATGTTTAGGTTTAAAACCAAACTGATTATCAGAGGTCAGGACAAACTCTTCCAGCCTATTTAATAGGATTCTTTCTAAAACTTTCGACAGACTACTAGATAGAGCTATGGGTCGGTAATTTTCCAGGGAGCTGATCTTACCCGCTTTGTCTTTGATAATGGGTACGAGTATGACGGATAACATTGAATCAGGTAACAGGCCGTGTACTAGAAAGCCAGTGAAACACATAGAAAGTAAAGGATAAAGTTTCTTACTTGCATTTTTCAGATGTTCAGAGGAAATATTATCCATCCCACAAGCCTTGTTGTCTTTCAGTGCCACTATTGCATTATATATTTCTTGTGGGGATACAGTTATGCCCCTTTTCCACCGGTCGGCTCGGGTCGGATGTTACGTCATATGTGCGTCGCAGAGACCCCCTTTCATCCTTTCCCACCGGATATTCCGAGCGGAGCCGCGCGAGATTTCCTGAGATTTTCGGGCTGGTTTCAGAGGGGTACTGAAGCGAGCTCACCCGCTCCGGAAGTAGGAAGGAGGAGACGAGAGCTGTTTTCACGGAAGCGAGGGACGCGATCACTGCAGGACTTTTACATGATAAACACGGTAAAAACAATTATTATTTTTTAAATTTATAGCAAAGATGGGTCTTCAGCTGAACGTGTCCTTAATAAAATCACGTACTGCTCAAAACTGCACGATTTTAAAAAGTAGTTTCGCCACGAGCAACACGCGGCGCGCGGGCGGCTTTATGTCTTTAAATGTAGCTCAATGAACAGATATAAAATATATTTCATAGCTGACTTTAATAGTACGAGGGCTCCTGAGCTTAACCACGCTTTAATATTGTCACGTATGGTCAAATATGCTGCATTTAAAGTAGTTTCGCTTTGACTTTTTCCAAAACCTGTGTTTGCACAACGAAAATAAATTATAAAAATTCGAATTTTATTTCAAATAACTCCAACAGGATACATTTCGTATATGAACATGTTGTGATCACACTAGATTTTTTTGAAAAATATCAGCTATGTGGTTTTTGATAGAATTGATAATATGTGATACAAAGTAGAAGGGAGAAAATAATGGACGTAGGTTGACACATTTATGTCTATAAAACATTGAATTTTATTTCAAATAACTCCAACAGGATACATTTCGTATATGAACATGTTGTGATCACACTAGATTTTTTTGAAAAATATCAGCTATGTGGTTTTTGATAGAATTGATAATATGTGATACAAAGTAGAAGGGAGAAAATAATGGACGTAGGTTGACACATTTATGTCTATAAAACATTGAATTTTATTTCAAATAACTCCAACAGGATACATTTCGTATATGAACATGTTGTGATCACACTAGATTTTTTTGAAAAATATCAGCTATGTGGTTTTTGATAGAATTGATAATATGTGATACAAAGTAGAAGGGAGAAAATAATGGACGTAGGTTGACACATTTATGTCTATAAAACATTGAATTTTATTTCAAATAACTCCAACAGGATACATTTCGTATATGAACATGTTGTGATCACACTAGATTTTTTTGAAAAATATCAGCTATGTGGTTTTTGATAGAATTGATAATATGTGATACAAAGTAGAAGGGAGAAAATAATGGACGTAGGTTGACACATTTATGTCTATAAAACATTGAATTTTATTTCAAATAACTCCAACAGGATACATTTCGTATATGAACATGTTGTGATCACACTAGATTTTTTTGAAAAATATCAGCTATGTGGTTTTTGATAGAATTGATAATATGTGATACAAAGTAGAAGGGAGAAAATAATGGACGTAGGTTGACACATTTATGTCTATAAAACATTGAATTTTATTTCAAATAACTCCAACAGGATACAGACAGAGCACCTGTGACAGAGCACCTGTGACAGAGCACCTGTGACAGAGCACCTGTGACAGAGCACCTGTGACAGAGCACCTGTGACAGAGCACCTGTGACAGAGCACCTGTGACAGAGCACCTGTGACAGAGCACCTGTGAGGAAGCGGACGCGGGCACACCTTGGCTGCCGCTGCTCCTCATACTTTTTGCTCTTTGAAGCCTTTTTTTACTACTTTCTGCTGTTTTTTTCACCGAGCCTTGTTGGACATTTCTACCTTTCTCGATTGCAGAGTGCGGCAGGCCTAGGCCTGTGTACAGCACCTGTACGAGCCGACGCGGACATTTCTACCTTTCTTTGAACCTTTCTACCTTTCTTTGAACATTTCTACCTTTCTTGAACGCAGAGTGCGGCAGGCGTTTGCCTGTGTACAGCACCTGTGTGAACGGACGTCACGCGGGCATTTTTTCCTTTCTGTGATTAAGTTTTAGAGCAACTGTCTTTTCTGACTGCGTTGTGGTTCTGCAAACGTTATAAGTTGCCGGTCAAAGCAGATGACCGCTTGTCCTGAGCCTGGGTCTGCTAGAGGTTTCTTCCTTCTAAAAGGGAGTTTTTCCTTTCCACTGATGCCTAGTGCTTGCTCAGGATAGGAGACTGCAGCCAGGCCAAGATTTGACTTGTTGCTGGATTCATTAGATAGAAAACTTTACTAGTTTAACCGGAATTTTATTAGTGGGGGCTGTTAGCTCCCGCTAGCTCCAGAACGAATTTAGCTTAAAAAACCACGTAGCTGCATTTATTGTTCGCTTACCTGCTGCCTCTGTCACCCTCCTGGGTCCTCTGGACTGTTTTGGATTTTCTCCTGTGCTCCTCTTCGAGGTAATGATCATTCAAATTACCTCTTTCTGCTTCTTGTATATCTTTCTTGGAGCCGTGGGCCTGCTGTTAGCGGCTAGCTCCGTGCTAGCTTCCACCGGATCGACAACAATGTTGACCTACTCCGCTTCGCAGCTGTTTGAATTTAACAACTGCTCCATTCCTCCTTCTATTTCGACCATTAAACAACTGGGACTTCTGCGTAGACCTCGTTACATCCATAGAAGCTCTCGAAAGAAATTAGTTCACTTTAGGCAAACTGGCTCTGACTCGATTGCTACTGTCTGGTCTGAGAGACGTGTCGCACCTCGACGACGTCATCAGAACGCTGCGTCTGTGGTCCTTTGTAGTCCACAGCACACGAAGTGGCAAGGAAAACGTGGAGTGGACTTCAGTCTGCTTAAACCTCTTCAAAAACAATCTGCTCCAACTAGTATTAAAATAGAACTTTTTAATGTTCAATCACTTTCAAACAAATCATGTCTAATTCATGATCACATTTTGGAGAAGAATTTGGACCTCATGTGCCTCACAGAAACTTGGCATAGACCGGATGTGTACAGTTCTTTAAATGAAGCTTGTCCATCTGGATACAGCTATCTGCAGAGAGCCCGCAGCACTGGCCGCGGTGGTGGTCTGGCTGTAATCTACCGCAGTAGTTTAGGGCTGTCGCATCTGGTTTCTCAGGATTTTTCTTCTTTTGAATGTCTGGCTTTCAGCTTCAAAGCCCCACTCCTGATGAATGTTATATTAATTTATAGACCTCCCAAACCGCATGTTTCATTTAACTCAGAGATACATGACCTCTTCACTTATTTCTGCACCTCCCCTGTGAAGACTATTTTTCTTGGCGACTTGAATATCCACGTGGACAATTCCTCTTCACCTCTGGCAACAGATTTTAAGTCTCTTTTGGATTCTCTTAATCTCACTCAACATGTTGACGCCCCTACGCACAGCAGGGGGCATACTCTGGATTTGGTGATTACTGACACTGTACTCATCAATAATTTATCTGTATATGACCTGGGTGTCTCAGACCACAGGGTCATCTCCCTGGAAGTGCCTTCATCTTCGCCTGCTTCAAACCCAAAACGACCCATCCAGTTCCGTGACCTTAAAAACATTTCCCTTGATGTTCTGTCTGCTGATCTTCACACCATGACCGCTGTCAATCATTCATCTGCAGATGACTCTGTGGATTACTACAACCAATCTCTTCGGGAGCTCCTGGACCTACATGCTCCCTTGAAAACAAGACTGGTGTCTTTCTCCCGTTCAGCCCCTTGGTACACTGATGAGCTGCGCAAGATGAAGGCAACTGGCCGTGCTATCGAGAGACGTCTAAAATCATCTGGTCTCTCGGTACATAAGCAGGCGTACAAAGAACATCAGAAAGCGTACGCCTATTCTCTTAAAGAAGCACGCTCCAAATATTATTCTAACATCATCAACACCTGCCCTGGAAACTCTAAACAGCTCTTCTCCACAATAACTCGTCTGCTTAATCCCATTAAACAAACTCTTGAGGACTCTGCTCAAAAATGCGAGCTGTTTCTTTCATCTTTTAAAACCAAAATTGACACTATCAGATCTCAGCTCCACAACCTCCCTGTTCTCAGTGTGCCATCTACCCGTCTGCATTCTGGGACCCTTAACAGCTTTGACGAAGTTGTTCAGAGTGAGGTGGAGGCCATCATCAAGAAAATGAAGCCTTCATCCTGCGCCCTGGATCCTTTCCCCTCGTCTCTCATAAAATCCAATCACTCTGCAATAGGCCCACTTATCACTCAAATAATAAATCAGTCTCTTCAATCTGGTCATGTTCCACTGCCTCTAAAAACTGCCATCATTAGGCCTCTTCTGAAAAAATCTAATTTGGATCCCGACATTTTTTCTAATTACCGCCCAATTTCACACCTCCCTTTTCTGTCTAAAGTGCTGGAAAAAGCAGTTGCTGCTCAGCTGCAGGATCACTTACAACAACACTCCCTGTATGAGAAGTTCCAGTCTGGATTCAGGGCAGCTCACAGTACTGAGACTGCACTGCTGAGAGTTACTAATGATGTCCTCTTGGCTGCTGACACTGGCTCTCCCTCCATCCTTGTCCTCCTTGACCTCACTGCAGCCTTCGACACTGTGGACCATAGTATCCTCCTCCACCGTCTTCATGTGGAGGTCGGTCTCTGCGACACAGTCCTGGACTGGTTCAAATCTTTCCTCTCCAATAGGCTGGAATGTGTTAGTCTTGGCAACGCCACGTCCCAGACAGTCTCTGTCTCCTGTGGTGTCCCTCAGGGGTCGGTTCTGGGGCCCCTGTTGTTTTCCCTTTACATGCTGCCTTTAGGTCAAATTATTAATCAGTTCAACATTTCTTTTCACTGTTATGCCGACGATACACAGCTTTACATCAGGACTGGAGCATCCTCATCTTCCACCTTGTCATCTCCATCTTCACTCACTGCCCTCTCTGCCTGCCTGGAGGCAATTAGGGCATGGATGAATCAGAACTTTCTTCAATTAAACTGCTCCAAGACCGAGGCCATACTGATTGGCACCCCTCACCAGGTACAGACATCTACTATAACAACACTTTCCTTTTCTGGACAAGACATCCCCCTCTCCACCTCTGTTACTAATCTTGGAATAAAAATGGACTCCAATCTTACATTTGAAAATCACATTAAGCTTCTGTTTAAAACTTGCTTCTTCCATCTTCGAAACATCTCTAGACTTCGCCCATCCCTAACTTTTTCCGATGCTGAGAAGCTCGTCCATGCTTTTGTCTCCTCCAGGCTCGACTACTGCAACTCCCTGTTTATTGGAATCCCTGGCAAAAACCTTCAGAAACTTCAATATATTCAAAACAGTGCTGCAAGGATCTTGTTGCGAGTTCGTAAATTTGAACATATTACGCCCATTCTTCATAACCTTCATTGGCTTCCTGTCGCCTACAGAATTCAGTACAAAACTGCTCTCATTACACATCAATGCTTACATGGAGCTTCACCAGATTATCTGAAGGATATTCTTATTCCACACTCATCCACCCGGTCGCTGCGGTCACAGAACAGTAATCTCCTTCACATTCCGAGAACCAAATTAAGGACCATGGGAGACCGGGCTTTCAGTGTGGCTGCCCCCCGCCTGTGGAACTCTCTTCCTGACTGTCTGAGGGTCCCACAGTCTGTGGTTGACTTTAAGAGCGGCTTGAAGACCTTTCTTTTCAACCGAGCATACTCTGCCTCCTCATGATTCTACTTTTGATCTTAGTTGATACTGTTATTGATTTTACTTGTTTTATTACTTGTTTTATTGACATTTAATTTCTGTTGCACCGTGTAGCACTTTGAGATTTTCATTAATGAAAAGTGCGTTATAAATTGAATTCATTATTATTATTATTATTACATTTCGTATATGAACATGTTGTGATCACACTAGATTTTTTTGAAAAATATCAGCTATGTGGTTTTTGATAGAATTGATAATATGTGATACAAAGTAGAAGGGAGAAAATAATGGACGTAGGTTGACACATTTATGTCTATAAAACATTGAATTTTATTTCAAATAACTCCAACAGGATACATTTCGTATATGAACATGTTGTGATCACACTAGATTTTTTTGAAAAATATCAGCTATGTGGTTTTTGATAGAATTGATAATATGTGATACAAAGTAGAAGGGAGAAAATAATGGACGTAGGTTGACACATTTATGTCTATAAAACATTGAATTTTATTTCAAATAACTCCAACAGGATACATTTCGTATATGAACATGTTGTGATCACACTAGATTTTTTTGAAAAATATCAGCTATGTGGTTTTTGATAGAATTGATAATATGTGATACAAAGTAGAAGGGAGAAAATAATGGACGTAGGTTGACACATTTATGTCTATAAAACATTGAATTTTATTTCAAATAACTCCAACAGGATACATTTCGTATATGAACATGTTGTGATCACACTAGATTTTTTTGAAAAATATCAGCTATGTGGTTTTTGATAGAATTGATAATATGTGATACAAAGTCTTTATTGTGTTCTTCTTCTAGTGGTGGCTAGTACTGTAGTAAATAGCTTGAGGAACACTACTGCCACCATGTGGTAAGACGAGTAGGATTCTGGACCCCGCCCACAGAAGGGGTACAAAAAAGCTGTGGAAACAGAACATAGATGTGACCCGACCCGAACTGAGCCGACCTGAGCCGATCCAACCCGAGCCGAGCCGAGCGGTGGAAAAGAGGCATTACATTCTCATTACTGTGAATGCCTCCCACAGCAAAAGTGTCACTTTTGATACAATTAAACAGTGCACTATAGTGCTCCTGCCATAACTGAGTGTAGCCGGGCGGGTATGATTAAAATTGGGAACTTTAGTTTAAAAAAAATAAATAATCTAGTTTAAAAAATAATCTTTAATAAGAGAAAGTAATTTTGGTTAAAAACTTTACTAAAAATTACCCTTCAGGCACGTAGACCTGTTGCAGATGAGGCTTGAGACAATTTCACGCACACACACCTTAAATTGCACAGTAGTTTAATTAATTAAAATCCTATTTAAAATATTTACAATTTAAAAAGACTAAAATCCTAAATTTAAAATATTTACAGTTTAAAAAAGGCAGTTAAAGTTCAGTTCAGAATAAAAGTGCAATTCAGAAATACAATACAATACAAAATATGTTAAAAGGGAAAAACCCCACACACAGTCCCTCTCAGTAGTTCCAGAGTCCACCCTGGTGTAATCCGCTGCACCTGGAGACGCCACTCCAACCGACACCTGACCTGTGTGAATGGTTGAGCTGGCATCAGTCGGCTTCAGCTCGGCCCGCAGGACGCGTGACGTGACCCACGCCACGCCGTCCAGACAGCGGGCCCCAAACAGTCCCAGGACCAGCAGGCAGGCAAGGGACGACCCGGAAGGGGAGCAGAACCAGTCGGGACAATCAATCCGGACCACAGCACAGTCACACGGCCACGAACAAACAGGGAACAGGACGGTCGCCAAAGGACAAACAGCAGCAGCTACCAAACATAAATATGAATTAAAATCTGAATTTGTAAGAAACAGAAAAACTGGCACTTCAGTACTCACTGTGTTCCACCTCAAAAGCAGAGGGAAACAGGAAACTCGTCCATGTCGCGAGAACAGTTGATCATCGCGACCCTGCACCTCAACGCTGGCGCAACGCTAGCGCGGATGACGTGTCTACTAATGAGGACTACCCCCTTTTTATACCGGAAGTAGCCCCAGACCCACCAATCACATCTCTAAATGTGTGGTGCTTTCAAAGACCGCAGGTCATCCTGCTACATTCACCCCCGAAAACTGAATCGACGTCCCGTCGATCCAGCTTGCCATCAGGGTCGAACACAACGAACATGGCTCTCCAAACCCAGAGAGCCACTACATAACCAGCGCCACAGTAGAGGCCTGCTGATCTCTTTAAAAAAAAAAAAAAATACGAGTTAACAGGTGCACTGCTGCTGTTTGTCCTTATCACACTGCACACACAAAACATCTCACTGCTTGTCACAATACAAAATAGTAAAAATGTCCCAGCCTCAAAACTGCAAAAACTACCAAACAACGCCAAATGTAGCCGGACGGGTATGATTAAAATTGGGAACTTTAGTTTAAAAAAATAAATAATCTAGTTTAAAAAATAATCTTTAATAAAAGAAAGTAATTTTGGTTAAAAACTTTACTAAAAATTACCCTTCAGGCACGTAGACCTGTTGCAGATGAGGCTTGAGACAATTTCACGCACACACACCTTAAATTGCACAGTAGTTTAATTAATTAAAATCCCATTTAAAATATTTACAATTTAAAAAGACTAAAATCCTAAATTTAAAATATTTACAGTTTAAAAAAGGCAGTTAAAGTTCAGTTCAGAATAAAAGTGCAATTCAGAAATACAATACAATACAAAATATGTTAAAAGGGAAAAACCCCACACACAGTCCCTCTCAGTAGTTCCAGAGTCCACCCTGGTGTAATCCGCTGCACCTGGAGACGCCACTCCAACCGACACCTGACCTGTGTGAATGGTTGAGCTGGCATCAGTCGGCTTCAGCTCGGCCCGCAGGACGCGTGACGTGACCCACGCCACGCCGTCCAGACAGCGGGCCCCAAACAGTCCCAGGACCAGCAGGCAGGCAAGGGACGACCCGGAAGGGGAGCAGAACCAGTCGGGACAATCAATCCGGACCACAGCACAGTCACACGGCCACGAACAAACAGGGAACAGGACGGTCGCCAAAGGACAAACAGCAGCAGCTACCAAACATAAATATGAATTAAAATCTGAATTTGTAAGAAACAGAAAAACTGGCACTTCAGTACTCACTGTGTTCCACCTCAAAAGCAGAGGGAAACAGGAAACTCGTCCATGTCGCGAGAACAGTTGATCATCGCGACCCTGCACCTCAACGCTGGCGCAACGCTAGCGCGGATGACGTGTCTACTAATGAGGACTACCCCCTTTTTATACCGGAAGTAGCCCCAGACCCACCAATCACATCTCTAAATGTGTGGTGCTTTCAAAGACCGCAGGTCATCCTGCTACATTAGAAATCAGATCTCTCTTGCAAATGAGTCCACGTGGCTCAACGAGACTAACCTGTATAAATAAAGGTTGAATGAATCACTAACTGCCTTGTTATAAGCTTCAAGGACCTCTTTAAAATATTCCCGGAGGGCAACCAAACCAGTCCTCTTCCACAGGCATTCTGTTTTCAGACAAGAGCGCCTGAGTTCTCGAGTTTGATTAGTTAACCAAGGTGAACAGAGGTAAACAGGCCCACAGCGGGTTTTGTTAGGAGTAACACTCCAGAATAGCAAGGCAGTGATAATTAGGAGTCAGCCAGAAGCTCCACATCATCATCATCATGCGGGTAATTGTATGCTGGAAAAAGCAGGCGTAAAAGCCCCTTCGTTTCACCCCCCAAAGCGGGGTCATTTTGGACAGGGACCAATGTGTACACGTCCCACAGGGATACCACAACATATCCAAAGATGGTGAGTCTGGCTCCAGCAGAAAAAACAGAGAACCAGAAGCCAATGCTTTCCTTCTCTGTGGTCTCTCTATTTAAGCCGCTAAGAGGATATTTTGGGTGACTTTTCAGACTCACCTCCTTCTACAGGTGTGCAGTGGAGAGCATCCAGTATCAACGTGTGGCATGGAGGCTGCACAGCTGCAGAAAGAAAAGCTCTGCAGAGAGTGGTGAAGGCTGCACAGAAGTCTGTTGGAGTCAGTCTCCCCACCATCACAGACATTTACACCTCCAGATGCAGGAAAAGAGCCACTTGCATCATGAAAGACCCCACTCACCCAGCACACTCACTCTTTGCTCCACTCCCCTCAGGACGGAGGTTGAGGAGCATTAAATGTAGAACCACTAGACTGAGGAACAGCTTCTACCCTGAGGCTGTTAGACTCATGAATAAATAATCAATATGAATAAACCCAAAAAAGCTAAGTCTGGTCCTCTGGACATTCAAAAAACAAAACAAAACAAAGCAAAAAAACAACAACTGTAGAAACGTTTCGTCTTTCGTCCGAAAGACTTCCTCAGTCTGAGAAGCTGTGTTCAGCTCAGTCTTATAAATAGCACCCTCCCACAGTGGATCTCAGTTTCTGATAGAGGAAATTTGCAAACTGAGGTGTACCGCAAACCCACACACACAGACCAGTATTTACAGTTTGACTCCCATCACCCTCTGGAGCACAAGTTAGGAGTCATCAGGACTCTGTACCACAGAGCAGACAGCGTCCCCACTAACTCAGCAGCCAGACAGAAGGAGAAATCACACACAAAACAGGCTCTAGAGAAATGTGGATATCCTAACTGGGCCTTCCTGAAAGCAGAGAAGAAACCCAAACAGGACTCCAGCCAGCCATCAGGTGAAAAGAAGGAACCCAGA